>CM061921.1:150076630-150242594 GCA_031002005.1 Vandiemenella viatica
CGGTTCGAGTCCGGCCGAGGGCATGGGTGTTTAGTGTTGTGTCTGTGAATGTCTTGTCCGTGTTGTAGTGTCCTTGTGTCAATACTTGATAGCAACAAATCACATTGAGCTGGCTGTATGGCCCAGTAGTCGAATGCCATTAAAAAAAAAAAAAACTATTGACCGTTGGTTAATAAGTGTACAAGGCAACTCAGACAGAGTATTATGTCATCAATTCGGCGTTGTGTACATGTTCATTTTCCATAAATTTTGTCCTTTCCTGTTTTGGTATAAACATAACGTCCACTGGCATCTTCAACTGTCATCTCGGAAGCTGTTTATATATACACTGCCCGAAAAAGAAGTGAAGCACCAGATAGGGTAAGAGGAAACTAGATGAAACTTAATGTGTTGAGAGGGTAAGTGATGTTATTTCAGTGATTACAAAATCAAGACAAATTTACAAAGAACTTGGCACTATGAGCCCAGTTATCAGTATGATGTTGCACCACCTCTGGCCTGAATGCATGCACTGATTCGGTTGGAAACATGTCATAAAGCCGTTGTGTCCTCTCCTGAGGCAAGCTGGTCCACAACTGTTGTAACTGGTCCTTGACATTCTGGATACTGGCACTGGGACGGAGTTGATGTCCGAGCTGGTGCCACACATGTTCTATCGGGGACAGAAATGGGAATCTTGCGGGACACGAGAGTACCTCAACTTCACACAAACAGTTCATGGAGACAGGTGCCGTGTGTGGACGAGCATTGTTCTGTTGAATAATGGAACCACGATACTGTGGCATGAGAGGTAACACATGAGGACGCAGGATGTCCGTGACATACCCCTGTGCCGTCAGAGTTCCCTCAATCATACCCAAGGGCCCCCCACACCATGAATCCAGGAGTAACACTTTGCTTCTCCAAAATATTGGCTGAATCGACCTCATCCCAACTCGCAGTCATGGTCACCGACGATGAACCATGATTCATCGCTGAGTAAAGTGCGAATCCATTCATAGTCTTCAGAGATTCTGCACCAACTCGGATGACCATCGTCGGCTAGTATGGCGGAGACCTGGGAAAAGGCCATATTCTTCAAATGTTATGGAGAAGTTCAGTGATGTTACACCTTGCATCATGGTTTGGTGAGGTCACGACTGACGGCACAGCGATTCGTCACGGATATCCTGCCTCCTGTGTTACCTCTCATGTGAAAATATCGTGGTGGCAGTTTTTAACAGGACAAAGCTCGTCACACATAGCACACGCCTCTATGAACTGTCTGCATAACATTGAGGTACTCCCGTGGCCATCAAGATCCACCGATATCTCCCCAATAGAATATGTGTGAGACCAGTTCGGACGTCAACTCCGTCCCAGTGCCAGTATTTAGGATATCAAGGACTATTTGCAATAATTGTGGGCCAGCTTGCTCCAGAAGAGGATACAGTGCATGCATCCAGGCCAGACGGGGTGCAACATCATACTGATAAATGAGCTTATACTGCCAAGTTCTTTGTAAATTTGACTTGATTTTGTAATCACTGAAATAACATCACACACCCTTTCAACCCGAGAAGTTTCATTTCGTTTCCTCCTCTCCATCTTGGTGCTTTAATTTTTTTATTTTTTTTTGTCAGACAGGTTACCATATATCACTTCATGTTTGCCGTAGTATAGATTTCTGTTTATTTCGTAGAAGATTTATATGTCTATGAGGATTATTAACTGCGTTTTTCAAGCTTTCTGCAACGACTTGCATAATCCTTTTCAACATTGCGTATTGCTTTCAGATTATTTATGACTTTGGAGCAGCCATTGCAGTCTTTGATCTTTTCTTGTAGACTCCCGAGTTTACAAACTAAGCCTCGAGTTTTGGTAACATGTCCGTGTAATTCTTCCCGTAATTTTTATTGGTTTTTGATTAATGGATTTTACATTTCGGTTTTACAGGTATGTGAACCCTGTGAATTCAGATCAGACCAGCTATTCGACTACAAACAGTTGCTTCTCGTTCCAGTGCTTCAGATGTGGTGACTGGTGATGTATCACGTAATAATAGAGTTTTCATGCCTCGCTTGGAATTGTCTTATATTCCGCTCCTTTTGTAATAAGTGTATACCGTACAGATAATCAAACCACGATAAGTATCTCCATACTATGTAGCATCAGACTTATAAATTTCGAAAGGTTTCTAGTCTAATCTTACCTGGTTTTTTTTAAGTATGTAGCATAGGGAACTAAACCATTTGAGTGAGTGACCAGAAACTTTATGTTAAATTAGGCTGGACGCAGTATATAGACTCTCCCGTCAGGTACGCTGTTGTGTCCTCTTTTCGTTTGAAATAATTCTAAGCAGAAGTGAGACCCAGAAACACCAACTCTCACACTCATTTTACTACTCCATATTTTCGATAGTTCTTTTGGAATTGAATCGCCATGGTCTTAGCTTGGCAGCATTTTGAGGGCTCTTCTGAATCCATTCCATGCCTAATGCTATATCCGCTTACTACTAATTAACAGTCGTTGGCTGCCTTATGTAAATCATAACAAATGTTTTTTCCAGAAAATACTTTCTGTCCAAGATGAAAGGTGATAAGTACTGTTATCGACTTCGGCATGTCCCCTATTTATTGTTAATTTCACTGATTTTCTCCCACAGTTCTGGGAACAGGAGTTTGGGGGTAATAGATATGTAAAAGAGTATTAACGCGTTATGAGTTTATGTAATTAGTATTTGCGGTAGTTTTATTTTTGTTCTTCGTAGAAGTTACCTAAATAATCAAACTTTAAACTGATAGCTAATCTGTGGTTTAATTCCTCAGTATAAAGTTCCTGTAAAATTGCATTAATATTTGTATAAGTTTATTTGGTAAACTTCTACATCCATACTCTGCAATTCACAAATGTTATGGTCGGCAGAGTGGATTCCAATCCCAAACAACACGAGGCAAAAAAAGAATACATATAAGCTCTGAAAGAAAAGCAAACATAAACATATGATGCAGGCTGCTTGATGCTCGTATGTTGTTTATCTTTTCTTACTATCAGTGAAACAACTAGAATGTTAATAATGCCAAAATAAAATTTATAACATAGTCACATACTAAATATCAGGTCAGGATATTGTGAAAGCTCTGCTTGATATGGAATGGACACTTCAGTTTCCGTCAGACAAAATATCCTCCACTCCTTCATCCAACAAATTCAAATAAACTCGAGGATTTTTAATTTTTGCATTCAGTTTTTGATTAGAATTCAGTCTTGTTGAGACGCTTATTTCTTATTACTCTAACGTTTACATAAACATCCCTCAACACGTTGCTCCTTTGTTTCTTTTTTGGTCAGCTGGAACGTACTGGTTAGGATAGCTTTCTTTTGTGGTTTTCTTGTGTTGACAACATTAGGGGGCATCCATAAATTACGTGAGGTGTTTTTCCGGATTTCCGGACCCCCCCCCCCCTTTTCTCTGGTGATATTTCGTGAGATCTGGTCCGACGCCCCCCCCCCCCTCTGGTGAGATCTGGTCCGTGAGACCCCCCCCACCTAGAAATCGCCCTCAAAACTTTTTGAGACCTTTTTTTTAGGTCTCACCCTTCAAAAAGCGGGTAACACCCCTAATTTTGGTCGAAATACCCACCTAAAATCGATTTTCGTGTCATTTGTAGACCTTTTCCCGTTCCACAATTTTTTCCAAAACCTCACGTGAGATGTCCGTATACCCCCACCCCCCCCCCCCCCCCCCCACCCGGTGAGATTTCGCCGGACCCCGCCCCCCTATTTCACCTCACGTGATTTATGGACGCCCCCTTATGTACTAGCAAGTGTAAATGGACGCACGGTTGAATCATTCATATGGTACTCTAATATGGTCAAACTAAAAAAAATCATGTTCTATATAGGGCACATTTCGCACGAGAGAGAGTACATCTTCGTTTTTGAAGGAATGAATCTGAATATCCGCTTTAGAAACTAAATTCAGACTGGACGATTGTGTCGGCGGCTAGCCAATATTTGATACCACGTCAGCTGCTTAAGAATGACCAGTATGCTAAAGCGTTTGGCACATCACCAGTCTGTGTGTTGAGCAACGCCGAGGAGTCTGCGCATGTTAAGAGCATAAACAGTTTGTTAAGGTGCCGTTCAAATCATAATTTATAAGGTTAAAACTCTGAATTGGTTGAAAAGTCTTTGATCTAGGTCCAGCAACTACATCTCTCTGAAATGGTAAACCATAAGCAGAAACGTTTTGCACACAGAGATTCATACAATATTTTTTGTTTCAGATTTTTTAACTGCTGCTTTGTTAACTTTCTATGCTTACAAGTTACCAGCCTGTCATACGGCGGAGATTCGCCTAGACTGGATAGTGACAGCGCGTCCAGTGGTATAATGCTGCAGCGGCAGTAAAACAGTTTTATGTCTTGTTTGGATTCTGATAGGATATACGGTGTTTTTTTGTTTAAAACATTGTACTGGCTGATTACAAAAGAACACCACAACTTTGAAAGGCATTATCTCCGCAACGAAACTTCTTAGAGGGCCGTTATAACAATCTTTGTGAGGGAGATGTTCTGAAGTAGTCTCAATGAATGCCCTTCACCGCAATACGAGTGTTTGTTAAACATTTTGAATACTTAGGTCAGTATCCTTAGCTGAAATACTAATGTTGGGTTTTCTTCTCCGTCTAGGGGGCGTGCATAAACCACGTAGCTCCATTTTCGCCTCCTGTGAACCACCCCTCCCCCCCCCACGTAGCCCTACGTGGCTTTTGCCTCTACCCCCCCCCCCCCACACACACACACGTAGCACGTAGTTTTTTTCCCCTTTTGATTCCAGACAACATTTTGTACTGTTTTCTCATGTCAGACTACTGTAAATTATATAAGCAGATAATTAACTGAGGGAAATAAATATTCACATGCTGTTGTGAGTTCTGTTCCTCATTTTAACTATGAAAAATGTTGCGCAAGGAAGGCTACGTGGCCTGGCTCGGACCCCCCCCCCCTCCCCCCACGTAGCCCAGCGTAGCCTTCCAGCCAACCCCTCCGCCCCCTGGACCGAGCCACGTAGTTTGTGCACGGTCCCCTAGTGCTAGCTGCACTAGACGGAGAAGATAACCCAACACGTGTGTTTGTTAGTTTGTGTCGAGATGACAAGCGCACAGTACAAGGCGTTCTGTATTAGATAATTTGCTAAAAGTAAACCTGTTTAAACTGTTCAGTGAGCGTTTCGTTGCAAATACAGTAATTTGAATAACGTACGTTTGTTTCGTCAGTTTAGTGAAAAAGGGTGCCTTTTGGAAAACAAAAGTTAATGTCAATTGAGTGGCCTGAAGAGAATGTAAACTCTTACTGGAAAGAAGAAAACGTTGGGAACTCCAACACGATGGAGTGGAACCCCCCTTGGAAATTATCAGAATCTTCACAACTTATCAGAATCTTCACAACTTGCCTCCAAGAAGCTCTGATCCAACCCATCCTCTGAGATATTTTTTTGTATATGGGTTTACATAAAAGATCCTAAGTTTTTTTCCACCAATGCAGGCCAACAGTGACAAAATGGAACATGCTGCAAAGAGTGTGGGAACTGTTTGAATACTGAGTAGATATCGTTCGAGTTTCTCGCGGAATTTATGATATTTATAACATAATAATGTTATTGGTCAACCGAAGTTGTAACTTTTTTCGTTTTGTAATTATGGCCTATCAAAGTTGGGATATTCTTTTGTAATCGACCTATGTTTAATGGCATATCCGGTACTTTTACTATGTTAAGTAATAGTTATTTTGAACTGTAAGGAATTGTTTACTTGCCATGTTTGCGCTGACATTGGTTTCAATTATTCTACTTTTCAGATTTATTGGACAGCACGTTGTCTTGCTTTGTTTTCATCTTTCTTTTTGTTTTTTTACTCCATTGATAGTAAAATTGAAAATAAATACGGTCATGCAGTAAGAAAATTTCACATCCCTTTTTCTTTTCCAAAAAAGAAACAGTCAGAATGACTTTGTAGGCGTACAGAATTTCGATGGTAATGTTTTCCTCTTTTCCTCGGTGTGGCTTCCTTTCCTTCTTAGTAGGACAGGAAAGGAAAATATATCCCCGAAGCTAATTCGATTCTCAACTACGTCTTTGCGTCGACGTTAAATTTCGACTCTTTAATGATTTACCCACGTTTCATACCATAAATGTTGCATCAGTTTGTTACATTTTAATTTAATCCTTCCGTTATGGTTTCTGTAAAGCGCATAGATAAAAATGTGATTTCGGGCAAGATACCTAGGTTTTTTGAAAGTTTTTCTAATCGATCAACGTTCATGTTTAGTTCAAGGGGGATGACGTAATAAATTTGTTGAACGATATTTGGAACTGCATTAAGTACAATGACTATAGCAATCCTAGCTGTACGCTGTTCATCCTTCTCACTTTTAAATCTTTTTGTGAGCCTCGGACGTCACGTCGTGCCATTTTGATATTCATACAATCCATTGACAGTGTTAGGTGACGGTGTACAACAGCGGGGAAAGTATTACTCATCACATTAGGACTTGCTTGGGGAATACATCTTCACTATAGGAGGCCGTGGGCTTTAACAAAATTAAAAAATCGCTTAAAAGTCATTCTCTCTGTTTGTTTTTATTTAAGGAAAAAAAATAGGCAAAGGAAAAAAGAGAAACTAATTTCGCTAGCGACAAAAATTTGTTGGTACTGTTTTGTTGGAGTTATCGATATGATGGCCTGTTGTTGTGTAGAGAGAGAGAGAGAGAGTCAACGGAGACGTTGCAGAGCTGCTGGAAGATCACGCCTCATCACAGCCCACACCATTCGCTAACTAACACCGCAACGCATTCTCAGCATGTAAAATGTTACTAATAAAGTTTTGTCACGAACATACTGTCTGCTTTTTAGTTTGATTAATCTGCTTCCTGTGTTACCTTGTCCTTTTGTACATCTTTCCGCCTTTTGATTGTTTTTTAGTTGCACTGTTCATTTAGGGCAAAAAGATGTTCACATAGCAACATTAAAAATTTTCATCATGCCTCGTTTGCTTCCCATCCGACCTACGGCAATGACCGTGCACAAGCTTTCTTGCTTTCTTTTAAATGAAAATAAATGTTAAGCACTCACGCATGAAATTCTAAATTCAGATAATCAACACACGCATCACCTGTCCTTTAACTGGAATCATCTACGAATCAGGAAGTGGTACGAGGAAGAAAAATTTACACAGTGACTCTTCCTGAACTGTTCTAGAATAATACTGCCGCTTTGGAGAGTATTTTACTACTTGTATCTTTCTTAAAACTGTTTCACTCACTTAATATAGCGTCGAAAGAAATGATTCTCAGGTTCCTTTCCTCGTATCGGATCGAAAATAGTTGAGTTAATACAAATATTGTACAGTCAGGTAGAAAAGAAGCAAGTTGCAGCCCTTTATCATACGTTCTGTAGGGTGAGAAACACATACTCTAGGTAACAATATATAAGTAGGAAAAAGTAAAAAACTATCGGCTTCCACATTTGGAGACACATAATCTCATAAACAAATCGGGAAGCTTGTAAGTTTTCGGGTGTTATTTGTTTACTGTGTATGGAAAGCAATGATCCGACACGGTGGTGAGGAACGGTAACACCTGGTATTCTGTCCCAATTTCATAGCAGTATGTTTCGTGTACAGAGCCGTTGTTCATTCTAACGTCCACAACATTTTGGATGACTGTAGCTCATCGCTGTAATGTCGGTAAGAGCGGGCACGTACCATGAAATAAACGCTTGTCCACCTAAAATAAAACATGCATTCCACAGATGGGATAAAATGATAAACACTAGTACGGTAGACTTGTAATATCCTAACAAAAGCAGCCGCTGGTGCTGATAATCGAAGCTATTACAACATTACTCGTGCAAAGATACACAGATTTTAAAATAAGTTCTTGAATACAGAATCTTTTTTACCATCTGCGAATTGCTTTAAAAGCATATTTTCACTGTCGTTAGATTTAAACTGGTCCCATTTTCCTGTAGGAGGCGTAATACGCCTAAGTCAGTATGTCAGAGGAAGGAGGGCCAGTTCCTTTTCTCCAAGAACTGCAGTTTAACGTGGAATTCGAAGCACGGATCATCATTCCTTTCTCCACGAAGAAATCAATTGCCATAAATATTCCTGGCAATACCGAGATTTGAATCCGGGAACCTGAACTTTGAGGGTGAGCTCAGATCGCTCACCGCTGAAACACATGTGACCGAAACATAGTTCCATACTCCTAAAAGTGACGTCCACATCCTTGAAACAAATCTAATACACATTTTATGGTAGGTTACAATCATCAGCGCAAGTATAATGAATATTACGAGACACCATTTGCTTGCTGCAAGCATATCTAGCATTTCTTTCTTCAATCATCCATAAGAATAATCTTTGTTTTTATAATTTTACGGCTCGTTGCCATAGAGGTTATTAGAGCCAGGAAAGGTTTGGGAACAAGGAACAGGAAGGAAATCTGTCATGGTATTTACTGAAGGAACCAACCTCGAATTTGCCTCGGGAAACAATGGAAAATCCTTTCACTCACCAAGCTTGATAATATGGAAATTTTTCATTTCATTATGGCGTTTTGTTACATCTAAATTTATTTTATGTTGGTATACCGTCATATGAATAAAATGGAATTTGATTATTGACTTCGATGTTGATACACAAGTAAAACGAATCCTCATAGCTGAAATAAACATAATCCAACACATTTACTTGACTTTCTTCAGCAGGTTACTAGATTAAAGACCATTAAATCGGTTTTTTAATCTCTAAGACAAAGATAGATCCTTAAAATATGATTTTTTTCTTAAGAAAGATTTTCTGGATTGACATGTATTCGTAGATATCATCTAAACGTAGGCACTATACATTGTTGCAGAACCTGCAGCCTCTATTATTTTGTACTATGACATACCCAAAAGTGACCATGGCATTGAAAAGGACCTGAAGCCTGAAAAACAAAACAACAAAAGAGAGATGTTGGTTATTCTCACTTGTCTGACAAACAGTGTTTGAGAACACACACACACACACACACATATATATATATATATATATAATTATATATATATAATTTATGAGGAAAATACAGTGTTTTTAAGAAAAATCATGATGCCATGAAAGAGTTCAAATAGTTTATTGATTTCGCCACATAGTTTATCACTATATAGGGTAGGAATGATAAGCGGTTTTCTGTGATAAATAAAATTGTGTGAAGTAAATAAATTTATTCAACCCGGACTTCTCTGTGTAGCAAGATATGCTCCAAGTATTGTGAAGAATGTCACCAAGCTCCATTCACATGTGTTCAGAGTTCAGTACATTTTCTGGAAAATAGCTCGTAATATGTAGTGTGAGGTCAGGTTTTTTTCTGTCATTTGAAAGATCAAAAATGATTAGCATGACAAATATTATATGGATGGGATAGCTTGAATTATTTCTAGGATCATAAGAATTTTTTTTTATTTTTATTTTTAACTCAAGTTAATACGGCATAGTACAAACAAGATTTATTAACACTAAGAGTTAATACCATCAACAAAATGAATGATTTAGCTTTAATTTGATTAAAACCTGGACAAAATCTGAGAAGTGAGTTTAAAGGTTGATGTCTCTTCCAAGGCGCTATTTCCTGTTATGGATATCGTTAATATTAGCGCTGGTGATAGTTGTCCTGTGTTGAGTTGGCTGACCTATCCTCCCGTCGGCCGAGCAACCGTTGTGCAGTATTCGCAGGCGACCTTGGCAGAACAGGTTTGCAGTCATGCGGGCAATGGACCCCGGCGCGACAAGGGGTTGAAATGCCATCAGCTGAAGCCCAGCAGACCAGTCATCTCATCATTAGGCTCCATCATTCTTCCCTTCGCCAGTCATCTCTTCTTCTCTCCACACTTATGTACGCCGCCGCGATTCTTTTCCGACGGGTCGTCCTTCAATCGCGTCGACTTAGAAACTCTGGTTGATTCACCATCTGCCAACCAGAGGAGTATTATCATTTGCGCATATTCACTACAAAATTCTGTGATTGACTCAGGGAGAGACTTCACCCCAGCATCGTCCAACAGATTCTTAGAAAGCTTTCCCTTCGGTGAAACCAGTCGTTTATCTTGTTCCAAGCACACTTTGGCAGCCTGGGCGAATTCCTTCAACAACGTTTTCTGTTTATGCCATCGGAGTCAAGATTGTTCTACAAGCTATTTGTCCCCGCACTGAATTTCGAAGGAGCAGACCTCTTCATTAGCATATAGTTCGGGACTCCTTTGAGCCAACTAACCAGTCGACTGAGTCTTTTATGCGAAGCTAGGTCACTTTATCTGTGAGTACTCAGTCGATTTCTTTAATCTCTGCCGACAGAAATAGTCACTTTCAGTTCCTCCGAATTGTCGGTAATTTGAGAGACATTCCACTTTTTGGCAAAGTGTGAGAAATTTTCAGTTAGCAGTAAATCTGGCGATCATGTTAGAGGTACAGAGGAAGTGGAATGTAGTTTTCTGTTAAGAGAGGTACAGTCTTTAAATTTGTTTTAGTATCTGAATGTCCATTGTCTGAACAGTATAGGTGGTGTGGATTTGCGTTACATCCGACTTTCGTTTACGTTGCACGGTTTCGGTAACCTTTGCTGCTTCTCTGTCTCCATTCTATCATCTGCTGCATGACATTCCATTTGCGTTAAGTGAAAGATTTTCTTCGTTTCTCAGGTGGTACAAATTCCACATATTTGTTTAAATATAGGTCCAAAATAGCTTAGGTATTTTTTACATTAATTGATATTGTCTCTTATCAGTTTCCTTAACGTCTCGTGTTATTGTATTTAGTATTCTGTCGTCTTTCAACTGAATTAAAAAATAAAATCATCTAGGTAGCAGTACATTTCTTCATGTTTGTGTGTCTGACTTACTAGTCTGATGTTCCTTATATTCATTTGTCTGTGTTCTGCCAGAGAAGTATAGAAATTGTTTGGCTTGTGATATTTTTCCTTCCAGATCAATTAAACATTACCTCTAGATACTTAATTTTTTTCGACTTATTTCTCCCTTGTATGTAATAACATATGTAATCTTCTGCTGTAAATCATTTTGCTGCTACAGATTTTAAATACAGATTTCTGAGAGCTTTCTAGAGTTTTTTTTTACAGTATATCCTATCACATATCTTGTGCAATAATGAAATTATTGACCAAAAATGTATTGCGTATAAAAATTATATTATTTCCTAATTTTTATACCATGTTTCTTTTACCAGTTATTCAAAACGTCGCTGAACAATATTTTAAATATAATAGATGACAGTAGGCTGCGTTGTCTATAGTTTTCATTGTTTTGTGAATTTGTGCTAAATTATTTTCCATTTTATTTCTTGAAGTATTACTTCTGCAAAATTTTACAATTGACAATTTTGCTATCAATTTTATATTAATTTTGATAGAATGGAAATAAACTCCTGAACGTACGGCTTTTCATTTTCTGTAAAAGATACATGGATTTCTGAATCACATCGTATCATTTGTAAGGAGTAAAATTTGGTTAATTAATTGAAAAATTGAACCATGTATGCGTTCTTATAGTGTTATGATCGACTAAAGATAGCTCTCCGCTTTTTATGATTATTATAATTGTCGAACCTGTATAAGACTATTCACTGTTCACGGCAAAAAATAAAAAATACTTTTGGTCGGCTTCCACTATCACTCGCACTAAGTGGAAAGAAATACCGTATCAAAAATTAATTTATTATAATTGAAAGAGCAAAAACTTCTTGATAATTTGCATAGGCTGCAGTGCAGAAATATTATTTATATTTATTACCACAGTTTCATTTAGCCGCTTTGTTTGCATCAACATTTATGTACATCTCCACTGCCTGCCACATGATGTACATTCAGTATAGCATACATTGTCCTCAGCAGTCGCACCTGCCCAATCCTTGGTCTCAGTTCACTTGCTTCAAACCCAGCCTTTCTTGCCATTTTTCTCGGCGGCTTCACCACAAAAACCACTCCCGCAGTCTTTAGGCCAGTTCCAACCACACCACTTGTGCTGAAGTGGGCACCATCTAATTCTTTACATATTAATTAATGCAGTTCAATTATTTATATATATATATATATAATGCGTAGCAATTATATACGCTTCAGGTATTTATCTTACATATGACCCCCATTTCGTATTGTGTCACAATACGAAATGTCCGAGTGCTGAAAGCCACATGAAAAAACAAAAACATCTTAAATGTAACAAATCATATAATACCCAACTCAACCTCATATATCCATACTTTAGACATACTTTTCTTGTACAACCTTTCATTTTGTCCGTAGTTGTGTACCTGCGCTTTAAAAAAAATAATTCAATTCCATCTCTTGCTTAGGGACGTCACTCCTTTCTCTCAATAAAAAGTCCTATTCAAAATGTCAAAAACTAATAGTTTTCATACACACAACAGTTTCACAAACTGCAAACAATGAAGCTATTGAAACAATAATCTTACTCCTACTACTATTCCAAAGAAACACCATCTCATTACTTTATTCAGCCTTAGGTCTACTTCGTTGCATAACCCCAGTCTTTTTCTTGACTTTGAAACCGGAAAGTGAGAGTTTGTTTTTTTTTTTTGGGGGGGGGGGGTCTTTTCCACAATTTCAAAACGTCTATAATAAACATCAAATAACGTTTTAATTTTGGTGTTAACATCGCGGGATATTTCGTGTGTTAACAAGTACTAAGTCACCGAGGCTAAATCCATCTTAGTATTTTAGTAATAGTTTTTCTTCCTCTCTTCAACTTTTTCTTCATGTTCTACATGCATAAAATTCTTATGCCCAAGAAAACAAATTCTGGCTTTTCAGACCTCCACACATTTACCAGGACTTTTTCTACTCTTCTCTTCCAGTTTTTTTTTTAGAATCTTTCATTCGTATTCGCTCTCTTCATGTCTCTTCTTTGTCTTACTCGTAAGGAGTTGTATTTCATCTGCACTCATCACCGGTTGATAAAGGTCGTGGTTTCTTTCTCCTTGTTCTTCCATAAGCAATCAGCTTAGGTATTATTGTGAGACCATTCATTTACCCTGTTGTCCTATCATTCTCTGTACCCATTCTACTTATCTTTTTCGCACTCAGGTTAGCTCTTGTTTACTTCCTCTATGCTATTCGAACAGACGTCTACAAGTGTTGTTTCCCTCTCATCTTCAAGGTCGTAGACTTCAGTCACAGATTTTAAATGAGCTGCAGTTAATTCTGTTTCATTGTTGTTTGATTGTCTCCACTAGTTTATTCGCAACCCCCAATTGTTTGATAATTTCCCGTAGTCACTTACTTCATATTTCATTATAAAAAGAATCTAATCTCATCTTTTCGTTCCTCGTCCATCTCTTCTTCTTGTTAACTATTTGATTTGTTTTCATCATTATTCTGGCTTTACGCCCCGTCGTTCATCTTTATTCACGCTGCTACCAGCTTCCAAACAATCATCCTCTTCGACTGAATCTTCCTACACTTCACCTGCTTCCTCTCAACGGGAAACTTCTTCCCATCGATCTTCTTTATCCCATCCTGCTATTCTTGCCGTGTCAGAAGTTTTGTATTTCCGCGTCTTAATATTGCTATGCAGGTCTCTCTCTTTTTTTTTGGTTATGGCAATGACGTCGAGGTCATTAGAGGCGGGAAAGGATGGGGGACAAGAAACATTAAGAAATTCTGCCATGATATTTTGAATGAAGTGTCCCGGCATTCATATGGAGTGATTTGGGGAAACCATGGAAAACCCAAATCTGGATGCCTGGACGGGGATTGGAACCCACGTCCTCCCGAATGCGAGGCCAGAGCGTTACCGCTCATCCACTACGCTCGGTCGTCGTTTCATATTCTTGAGTGGTTTGTACACCGCTTTTTTTATTGCTCCTTCTTGCTTTGCAAAGCGCGCGCACGTTTTATCAATCGTTGATTCCACACTTTTCTAAAATTCACGCAATTCCGGTTCTTGCTCTGATTTTTTATCATTAAGTTGAAATTATTTTTGTCTTCCTGTCTACTGTTTCTTGTTTCCTTCATATTACACATTAATTTGTAGTGTAGATTTACCTGTGCTCCTTTCATTTGTGTCAGAATCATCGATAGCACTTGACTGGTATCTGTTCACTGTTCCTGCATTAAAAGTTACCTCCTCAGAACTCTCGGATTTATTTCCACCAAAACTATCAAATCCGAATCATTTAATTCTACTTTAAATTATTATTTTTTAAATACATTACTGCTAGTTTCTTTTGAACCTCCTAGAATTATACGCCATGATCGTTCATATCAGTTATTCGCACAATTAGGCTGTAATATACACGCATTTACCGCCAAAATATCCAAATAACAGAAGCTATTATTTTATTTTATAGAATTTTTTAATATGGTTGCTACTCCTTTTTTTTATACAACAGTATGGATTTACTTTTTGATACCAAATGTTTCCTGAAACGCATCAATAATACACGTTTCAAGTGTACACATTCATTTTCTTTTACACTTTTTGTGTCTATAGATTTTCGTTCCTTATTTTACAATGCAAATATCTGGCATCCATATATTAAATTCTGCTTAACATATTCAGGTTTTATCATATTCTTATTATTTGTGGCACAGTTCTTAATAGCAACAATTCCAAACATATATTGTTTTTTCATACGACTAAATCATGGTCACTTCCACAGTACACTTTCATTTTGTTTGAACATCTTGCGCTTTTAAGTCTAAGTTTGTAACGGAATTAAAAATTTGTCGATGTTTTAGTGCTAACTGTATCTATGTGTTTATATTTGGGAATGTTTTCATAAATTTCATGTTCTATTGCTACTCTGCTTCTAACAATCCCTCTCAAACAGTCAACTGTTTTGTTGGTATCCTCTTATATCATTAACTCTCAATTTTATTTTTTCTCCGTCTTTTCTCGAAAATTTATTCATTTTGCATTTTCACTCATACTGCCACATCGCTGGAGGTGCTTGCACATATGAAATTACAAAAATAATTGTCCCTTGACTTGCATATTTACGTTGCTAGAGCATGTCTTGCGAGGTTTAATTCGTTCAGTTTTATTTGTTTTACCTGTTTGCTTTCTAGTTTCTGACAGTATACAGTTTTCTGCAGTATTTTGTATTGATTCGGTAGCACGTTGTGTGGCTCGTTTGTTAGTACTTGGTTGTTTCAGATATCTGTAGTCATTAATCATTTTCGCTTTTGTGCCTTATATATGTTTCTTGTATTTTGGGGTTGTTGCGTTCAGAAAATTTCCCGTAGAATGAGGAAGCTTATCCAGAACAGCATTTCCTTACTCAGAACACCAATAATTTTTTTTATGGACCTTAAGTTACTGTTAATATTTGCTGTTGTAACAAACCACGATACTTGGCGTTTGTGCTAGATTCTGTGTGCGACTGCAGGTTTGTATCGGATCTCTCTTTTTCTGAACAAAGGCGCAGACATCATCTTAACCCGTACAGTATACATGTTGGTCATGTCTAATTTCATTTTTCCGATTACTTTGATACACCACGCGATAATATCCCGGAGGCAGGGAGGGCACTACTATTGTTGTCTGTTTTCAGATGCAGACAGTTATTAGCAGTTTTCGCTGGTTCCATGATTATGTTCATCGTTTTTTTTTTAGCCGTTTTACGTCTCTCAACAGCGAGGTCTTTAGAGACGGGAAATGATGGGGGGGGGGGGAAGGAATGGGAAGGAATTCGGCCATGGCCTTTTTAAGGAAGCATCCCTGCATTTGCCTGGAGTGATTTGGGAAACCATGGAAAACCCAAATCTGGCTGCCCGGACGGGGATTCGAACCGCCGTCCTCCCGAATGCGATGCCAGAACGCTATCCGTTACACCACCACGCTTGGTATGTTCATCGTATTCCTCAGATCGCAGTAACCGTGCTTCGTGCTCAGTATGGGGTTTGCTAGTTCAGCCTCGGTGGTGGAAGAAATTTCCTGCTTCAGCTACCTGACCAAACGGAATTTTCGCCTCGACGGCATAGAGGTCATTAGAGACGGCAGAGGATTGGGGACAAGGAACGGGGAGGAATTTGGCAATGGCATTTTGAAGGAACCATACCTGCATTCGCCCGGAGTGACTTCGAGAACCATAGAAAACTGAAATCTGGATGGCTGGATGAGATTTGAACCCCGATTCACCCTAATGCCATGCCCGAGAGTTACTGCTCACTCACCAGGCTCGGTCAAATGGGTTGGAGCGTTCATGGTGTATCTCGTAGTATATCACAGTCCAGGATTAAATTCCAAACCTCTGCACATTGCGCATGGATTCAGATTGTTGGTGATTCGTAGGTCTGATGATGAAGTTGAGCTTCGTTCCCACGGCGCGTGCTGGGCAGTACGCGCCTTTCAACTTTTACCGCCTGGCGGTGGGTCGAGGCGCACCGTCCCTGTTAGCATATGCGGCAAAGATGAAAGGCGTTCCCTACCACGTGCCGTGGGAACGCGCCTTAAAGTTGACAACTTCGCTGGTGTATTTCGGAAGAGTAGCCATAAATGTACCAGCATCGTGTATAACTGTCTACCTTCTTTCATCTATCGTGCACTACGCGAACAAGCTATTATACTTAACGCACACATGTCACAGTCGTTTACATTTGCAACTGGCACCTGATAACGCTAACCATACTGCGAAAGGCAACGGGAAAGAACCCTAGTTCCCAACTGAACTGCTGTGCAGGGGTAAAACCTGTTGATTCCGCCAGCGAGTTAGAGACTGGTGGTCTTTTTGTAATGTTCATGCTTTTACTGTAATAATTTTTGTCTGAACTGCGTCTCTGTAATGCATTTTGGATAGATTGATCCACTCGGAAATATGCTCAATAAACGGTGACTATATAAAGTAAATTCATGTGGCCTTGATGACAGATGACTGTTTTAAGCTTTCGCGCATTCAGCTCTGTTCTGGCTGGACCTTAAGTTTAACGTAGAATACGAATCATGGATATGACAAAATGGCGACAATTGATAATGCGTTGTTGCTCCTTCGCGCTGTTCTAAAACTCTAGGCAAAACTTAGTAATCATAAAGATTGTTGTATGTAGATCGTCTGGGATGGACGTCCAAAATTTATTACGTCCTTCTCCAGTTTATCCTCACGGTGCGTGGTGGGTGAACCTTAACGCTCTAGCCTAGCATTCGGAAGAACGCCCGTCCGGCTAGCTACAGATCTGTTTTCCATTGTTTCCAGGCATTTTCCGGGATTTTTCTTCAAAACGATCATGGCCGAGTTCTTTCCAATTTCTTTCCCCAGCCATTTCACGCCTCTTAAATGCCGTCGACGAGGCGTAAAGTGATAAGGAAAAACAGTTTATCTTCTGCTTAATGTCTGCTGAGCAGAAAAATTACTCCACGCTGAATGTGCAATTTCTTGAAGTTAAATATTGCACGCTCATATGTCAACACCGCTACAGTTTGCTGATTCATTGACAACTACTTGCAAAATGCGCCATAGTGTCATTCAAACTGTCGGGAATAATTTATTCAGTTTAGTTCGAATTACTGCTACCCAGGACACACAACATAAAATCATCAGTACTGTCCTCTGACTCCGTGATACGAAACTTTGAACCTTATGACAACTCTTTCATGGCATTCTGATTTAAAATCACATTAATATAGGTTTCACAACTAAGTATACTTTCATCAAGAATCCTGCTGAAAACATCTCTAGGACAGTAACACATATCGTGTTTCATTTCGGCTAAACGACACTGCTGCAGGTTAAGTAAAAAATACCTACGTCTGAGCTATACGTATAGAATTTATTTGAGTAGAAGTTCAACAGGTGAAGTTGGAACACCTACGCTGGAATCTGCGTTACACGGGAGAATCAGGTACCCATTGCCTTTCATATGCATGGTAGCTACAGAATGGGTTGTAAGTTTGAAGCATGTTTTTACCCTTGCATTCAGTATAATAATTTTTTGAATTGATAACTGACGAATGGTAGTTCGTGTTTAGTTGAGTGTTTTGAGAAGTTTTTCATCATTTATTTGAAATAAACAAAATGTCTTTTTGAAAAACAAAAATGCATTCCCATTCACAATCGCTTTAACTTACTGTTACTTATTGTATTTCTATAGTAAACTAACGACAGATAGTACTGATTTATTTGTTGCATGTCTCTCAAAACAGTATGCATGATTTCTGTACTCCTCTTTTCTGTGTAATGAGAGTTAATATAAATCACAAAAATCTTTTGAGTACGATAAACATGTTACTGAAGGTTTTATGTGATCTGAAATCATCGCTTTTCACTGTTGGAGGTAGGAATGTATTAAAACTGTCTAATTAGTTTCAGTAAGAAAATAAACACCATGGCACCAATACACATTTTTTTTTCTTTTTTTTTTCAAATGTCCAGTAATTCACAGTGCAACCCTTGTATCGAGGCAAAAAATTCTCTGACTACCGAATTAAAGTACTGCATTGAAACTTTTGAATCTGTGTCTCAACAGGTTTTGCGTGCAATCCTCCACGTCTTGCTATCTTGTGCTAATCTTTTCATCTCAACATACCTGGGCCCTAAAGCCCCAATAAACAACATATACAGTCCCTTTTGCAACCCACATCCTCAAGTACTTGCTTCTTATATTCCAGTCTTTGACTTCCTCTGCAGATTTTTCCTACAATTATTCCCTCCGCTTACAGATTTACCAATCCTAATGTATTAAAATGTGACCCACCATCCCGTCCATTTCCAGAACACATTCATTTCGTATTTTATCTGTCCATTTAATTTTCGACATCCTTCTGTAGCTCCATATTTCAAATTCTTCAATGTTTCTTCTTTCTGATATTCCTAAAGTCCATGCTTCATTATCATAAAGTGCTATGCTTCAAATATAGAGTTTTAGAATTTTCTGTCTGAGTTCTAGATAAACATTTGAGACTAAAATATTTCTCTTTTTATCGCTAGTATTATTTTGTTTATAACATAATTCCTGCTTCGGCTATCAGTTGTAATTTTATTTCCCAAGTATCAGAATTCACTTACTTCTACTATTAGTTTTAATCCTACTTTTATATTTATGTTTATCATATCAGCAAATCCTTGAAAAAGTATGTCAGATTAAAAATTTTCTTTTACTTGCGTTTTTGCTCCCCCTACATACAAAATAAATATTGGTTGGGATACTCTACAACCTTACCCGCACCCTTTATAACTGATTCCTGTCTTTCGTGATTCTCTACTTTGATTATAGCCATTTGACTTATATAGATTATAAATTATTCTTCTATCTAGATATTTATGATAATTATGCCCTGTGATAATTAATAAAACTCGTTTTCCGAACACAGGAACTGCATTTATTTCACAGTTTATTCTATCACCAAAGTATGTCGGCACCAGACAAGTTATTCCCGGTCATTGTTGAATCGGACTCTTCATTATATCTAGATTACAGGTCAGCATATCGAACACAGTCTCTACAGCACTCATGTTTAACGTTCTGTTCACTACAATTGCTAACATGGGCGGCACATGCCTGAATATTGGTACACGGTGAACATTCTTTGCACGACCGGCCACTCCCGAGCACTTTTCCTACCGACTCCTTCACTAAACTTGCCCGTTCCTGTTCCCTCGCTTTTCTCACGGCCAATCTCACGTGATTGTCCTAACCAACCAGCGTGTTTGTCTTTACCTCACCTTTCAGCGATATTCCACTTTAGATGATGCACTCCTTCTCCTCTACTCGGGTATGCAACGCTATCGTTACAAATTGTTGAAAATTTTGTACAGAATGTTCCATCTGTCATTATTAAAGGCTTTTTGTAAGTCAACAAATCCCGTAAAAGTATCCTTGTTTTGCTTTGTTCGCCCTTCAAATATTAATCCTGAAACCAGAATTGCTTCTCTTGTCTCCCGGTTTTTCCTAAACCCAAACTGATCTTCACTTAATATCTCTTCTACCATCCTTTCAATACTTTTGTAAATTACATTAGTCAATAATTTTGAAGCGTGTTATGGTAGACCTATAGTGCGATAATTTTCACATTTGTCAGCTTGCGCTTTCCTCGGGAGTGTGAAGATGATACAGTCATTAGAATCAGTTTGAATCTCTCATATTTCATAACTTTTTGGATTCCTTCTTCTCTTAGAGATATTAGAAGTTCTGCATGCCAGGGCTGCATTTAAGCATAGGCTGTAGCCTAGGGGCCCGCACCAAAAAGGGGGACCCCGCGCCACAACCCTGGATTCCCCGCTTGGGCCAGTTCACATCTTTTAAGTCTCTGTCATATTCTGTCCTTAAAACAGGATTTCTAAATCATAACATTCGATACTGTCTTTTCTTTCCAACACAATGTTGTTGAAATCATCCCTATCATATTGTTTATCTCTGCATTTCTTCCTTCGGTTAGCTCCAGCTTCTGAGTGAAGCACTTAATGTTTGTAATCGTTTTCTTCATCTCTCCTAAATTCTGTTTGACCCTCTTATAAGCCACGTCTGCTTTACCTACGGTCATTTCCTCTTTTATTTATTTTCTCTTTCTTTGCAGCCCCTTATCTTTTGCTTTCTCGTATTTCCTGTTCATTTGATCACATTAATACATTGAAACTTCTAGACGAAAAAAAAGTCATCCTTACTTTGGTTTTCCATGATTTTCCGAAATTACTCCAAGTGTATGCCGGAATGACCACTTAAAAATGCCCTGGCCGAGCTCCTTCCTTTTTCTTGCCCCCTCTACTCTCTCCCGAACTAATAACTTCGACTCTACGAACTACGAAGACCCAATTAAATAGGAAAAATTAGAAAAATTCTTTAACCACCTACAAAATCTGATTTCTTGATCTAACACCCACATAACCATGTTCAGTTATCATTTTTTAGATATATTAAATCTTATCTCGATTCAGATCTTTTCCAGTTTGCTGAAAAGCTATGCCACACATTGCACTGTATTCGTGTTTTGCTAGTTCGTGTCCTTGTAAGGGAAGAAATTTTCCACATTTTAGGCAGGGATGTCAGTTGTATATTAAATTGAAGTGTTCTTTCATGTATTTCCTTTTATTCAAAGATTATACACTGTACCACCGAGTCTTTTCATGTAATTAAAACTCCTGGTTCGTTGAGGTTATGAGAAAAGTTCTTTTATTGAGAATGCCTCTCGCGGCCGTACTGTTTGTTTCTTTGATTCTGGCCGCCTGTAATATCCTGACTGGAAACCAACAATCATATGCTCACTGACGAAGAAACAACTATTATCCTTCGTCTATCCTATTATTTAAAAGTAGATAGATAGACAGATATGTTCACTTTGATCCCATGTGAGAATAATCTCGGGGATGTGGAACAGTACATACACTTATTAGTAATGTCAATATTACTATATAATTGATAATATTATTATATATTGACAACAAGTTAGTTACGACCCATTAGTATAACCAATATTTCCTGTAATCTACAAATACAATCCCGAGTTAATTAATACTTATTATGTGGAACAGTGTATACACTTGTTACCAGCACCTAACAACCAGTTATTTTCTTACCAACCAGTTACCACAACTAATAAGCAGTCAATTACTTAAAAACCTGTTAGTATCATAATTTTTCACAGCAGTTTTTGAGTGCCTGCTATCCCATGTTAGTTACTATATATGAGTGAAATTTTGTAAACAGTGTAATTACTTCATTTGTCAAAAGTTTCAACAGAAAGAAAAAAAACATATATCATTTTAGTAATTGTGGACAACTTTGTCACCTTCCCCTTCCAAACAGTCATTCTTAGTTACCAAATTCCAAGAAGAAAATTCTTTCACAGAGTAAAATGGATTCTGAAGCAGAAACTCTTTCAGTTTGGACTTAAAGTAGTTGGGTTTTTGTAGATAACATTTAATTTCTGTTGGTAAGACATTGAATAAGGAAGCTCCAGTAAATGTTAACCCTTTCTGTACAATTGACAGTGATTTGTAATCCTTGTGAATATTATATTTATTCCTAGTATTATGGCTATGTATGTCAGCATTAAGATTGAAGTGTTCAGGATTTTCCACTACAAATGATAGTACGGAGTATACATATTGTGCTGGCATTGTTAGTATACCCAGGTTTTTAAATAGATTTCTGCACGACGTCTGTGGGCTTGCTCCACAAATAGTTCTTATAGCACGTTTTTGTAATTTAAATACCCTCTGTGCTTGTTACGAGTTTCCCCAGAATGAGATGCCATAAGTGAGCAGTGAATGAAAATATGCAAAATATACTAACTTTCTGGTTTCTATATTAGCTGTTCTAGATATTACCCTAAGGGAAAATGTTGCAGAATTCAGTTTTTGAAGAAGTTGTTGAATATGCTGTTTCCAGTTCAATTTGTTATCTATACATACACCCAGGAATTTTGTGAAATTACTTTCATTTATTGCTTTTCCTTCTGATATCATATTATAGTTGTCCTTTGTTTTATTTTTTGTAACAAACTGAAGTAACTGTGTCTTTTCTACATTAAGTATTAGTTTGTTGGCATTAAACCACCTGTTAATTTTCTCTATAGCATCATTTGCTGTGTTTTAGAGGTTTTGTGCTGATGGGTCTTTCAACGATATGCTGGTATCATCTGCAAAGAGCACCATGTGTTCATTATCACCTAGTATATGTGGGAGATCATAGTACTTTTCCAAACTGTTTCGCTCGCACAAGCAAGCTGCCACTTGGAATCTAACTCTCCTTAGGGTAGTACAGCCTCTCCAAACTGGCTAACTGTTTCTCACTTCAGTGGGCCACGTCATTCTTCACTTCATTATGGCACAGGCCACTCTGAACTTAACACCACGCTCGTCCGCTAAGCGTTGCCTCCGCTGTTTTACGCGTATGACATGCGACTTCTAGTTTGAGAATTTCCTACTCCGGCTTTCAGCTAATCACAACAAGCTGTTTCTTTATCGCGGGATTACTAAAACTCCGTTTATAGGAAAAGTTAGAAGCTTTGTTCCTTCGCAGCGCCTACCGATTTTGGGTTATTTCGACCTTGGGGAATCAAGGAAAAACTACAACAGCAGAAGATAGAAAAAGCTTCTCTCCTGTCAAATTCGTTAGCTTGGTGGTATTACATCGCTAAACAGCTTATTTCTATGTAAGAACAGAGACTCGGCGTATTATTGCAATGAAGTCCTCACGTGAGTACCGTCGGATTGTGTTGCAAAAACTCGTTACATCAACGGCCATTTTCCTCAAGTGTGTAATAAAAACTAATATAAAAAACATCGGAATTTTAAAGACAACTACAAGTATATACAGATTATTTCCCACCAAAAAAAAATATCAATAAATTAACAAGCACATCGAAAATATCGTTTCATACTCTGTAAAATAAAACACATATTTTTCTAAACTCTTCTCCTGACAAAATAAATATTTCCCGATTGTACTGAATGACGTTTGCATTGTATCCTTTATATAGCCATTCTTGTTCTTCTTATTACTATCACAGTCACGCATTTTACAGTATCAAATACAAGCAATGGCCAAGTATGATTTATATTGAAATTAATCTTCTTGTATAAGTATAGTGAAAATTTAGTATTCTAGCCAAAGATCGGGCAAAGTAGACTTAATAATCGCTGAAAATCGATATTTGAAAAGGCTTTTTTTTTCACCTGCTTATCATTGGACCAACTTAAATTGTGCACAACATGCTTCACACAACCTCCACAATTCCAACCATAGTCTCGCCAACTCATTTCAATTCGCCCGTTCCATCATAATCACCAGTATGCTTCAAAGCAAAGACGTTCCAAACGGTTTAAATTATTTATACACGATGAAGATTCTCTGTCTTAGTTGTACCTTGGCCAATAATCCTAAGCTTTTTCATTTTAAATTTCTTATGAATTCCACCGTCTTTTTCCTTTTTTTGCCAATATTCTTTAAAAGCATAAGTGCTAAAATGAAACGTGAATTTCCGCATGGGTGTTATCCAAAAATTGACCACTAAATAGCTGTTCAAGGAGACAAATATACACGGACAAACGCCTAAATTAGCACCAACTACTCCACCATAGTAGAATTAATGCAGGCAGTTTATTAAACACTGGTGCCAATTGGTATAACGTTCTGGCCTCGCATTCGGGAGGACGCCGGTTCGAATCCCCGTCCGGGCATCCATATTTTGGTTTTCCATGGTTTCTCCAAATCACTCCAGGCGAATGCCGGGACGCTTCCTTCAAAAAGGCCATGGCCGAATTCCTTCCCGTTGCTTGTTCCCAGTCCCATCCTGCCTCTAATGACCTTCGCTGTCGACGAGGCGTAAAGCAATAAGGAAAAAAAAAAAATGGTTATTCTACCAACTTAGAAGCTATATACCATAACACCTTAAGAATGTAAAGACGACTTACCCGTCTCTCTGAACGGCCGGAATGATTGGAAACAGTTTTAGTGAATCTGTATTGTATAAACCTTTGGCTTTTCCCGTTTTTGATACTGGAACTTGTACGAGTTTTTCCGCGGAATAGCCGCTACCTTGAACGGCACTAATACAGCATCTTAAACTTTTTACTTCTCCATCCAGGGCTGACGAACTGAAGTGGGTTTCTAGTAAGACCAAGTTGCCGACTTTGTATTTAGAGGTTATGTTTTTAGCATCATACCTAATTTTTGTTGCTATGCCCATCATCTTTAAGTTTCCAAAGCTAAAAATATCTTATCCCAGTAACTTAATTGTTTGCTTTTGGGAAATGTTACATAATCGGTAATTAACCACTGAGGCGTCATTTTGAACACGAGCGCGGAAGGTGTTGTCAGCGTGGGACTCGTGAAGCAAAGTATTAAGAATATTTTCTGGTTTGCATATTTCGTAAACCCACTTGCTGTGCTGAAAGCTACTATAGGTCCGGAACCATCGGCCTAAATATCTCATAACATGTTCTTCTGGATTGCTCATAGGGTGGTCAAAGAAAGTCTTTTCTTCATTAACCGCGGTGTCAGCCATACCGTCTGTTAATGTTTGCTGCCGATCTGAGAAGCATAATCAGTTATTGTGTTGGGCTTTACAATTTTAGGGAAATATTCTTTTGTCAAATTTGCTACAGTGTTCTTGACGGTTGCTCTTCTGAGAGGGATCAATTTAACAAATTTAGAGAAGACTTCTATTACGACTAAAATTTGTGATACACCTGCTACCTCTTGAGAAGTGGGGAAGACCAGTAGCGGATCCAGGATTTTTTTTTGGGGGGGGGCTGGGATTTGGTTTGGGGGGGGGGCTTGACTCGGGGAGGAGGGTTCGCCGACAGAAATCTCATTATTCCAGATTGCCGCCCTTATGAAAACTGTAGAGCAAAAAAAAAAAAAGGTCCCCGAAATCCATGTCGTGCTTTTGGGTGGTGCTCTACAGCCCCCCCCCCCCTGGATCCGCCACTGGGGAAGACTGCTGTTACTAGTTCCAAGGAAACCGTTGGGATAATATTCTGCATCTCTCCGGCTCGTTTTGCCGTGTTCATTTTAGGTTTTATTCCCCAAGTTTCGGAGGCACCTAAAAGTTTGTCTATCCCCCGGGATATATTCGGTAAATAGACTTTCTCTCCCAATATTCAGAAAAACTTCCTTTACTCGAGCTGACAGATTGCAATCTCAATATATTTTTCGGCCAGCCGTAACTTCCAAGATTCGTTTGTTTCATGGGATCTCCTGAAACGTATGTCTTTTAATATTGGATAATACTTTGACACATCTTTTTGTTAATTTGGGTCTTTTTTAATTCATTTGTTACCTCCATCATCAAATCGTCTTCCAAGATCTTTAAACCACTCACACAACCTCCTTTTCCCTACTTGACCCCTTTAATATAAGCTACCCGTGCCTCCTTATCTTTCCCAAACGGCACACACTCGCTATTCAATCCCAGGGGCAGACGTGTTAAGCAGTCTGCTACTATTTTTCTTGTCGGGTAGGTACCTGATCTCGAAGTCGAACTTTTGTAGAGCTAACGCGCATCGGGTTAGCTTACTGTGAACCAATTTTCGGGTCAGCAAATAAAGACACAGCCTTATGGTCGTCTTTCAACCTATTAAAATAGATCTGAACTTCTGGAAGCCCCATATCGAACAGGGACATGTAGCTTCTTTGTGGGTTTTAACAGGATCAAAGCGTAAGTGCCGATACTGAATTTAACGGTTTTCCACCTTTCACCACCTTCGTATACAATGCTTACAAAATGACAGAAATGGGATGTCTCTGTAGGAGGGAAAGTAGAATGGAAGGGAGAGAAAGTGCGGGAGGAGGGAAGAGGAATTTACTTGATACCTAAGAATAAAGAAGGGAGTATGACCGGTACCTGGCCTGAGTTACTTAAGCGCACCGATCGCCTTCTTCTTTCCCTTGGACCTATACTAGGCCCTTATTCCTGTTTCAGTTTCCTGCAGCCATCGCTTTCGGGGTATTTCTACGCCTCTTCTTCCTTTATGTTTATTCATATATATATTCCATTTTAGAATTCTCTTTCCCTACATTGAACTTAGATGATGTATCAGGTCTTTTTTATTTTTCTGGATTCTTTCGTTTATTGAAATATTTTTAGATTTCCCCTGAAAACTTTGGTTCGTGTCTTGTCTTTTCTGGTGTATCCTTTGAGTGATCGTAAGATTTACCCTCATACAACAAAACCGGTACTGCCATTACCTTATAAAATTTAAGCTGGGATTCTTTGCTTGCTAGTAGTACATCTGACGGTCCCACACATTGCTTGGCATTAATAGAGCTTATTTGAAATGTTCTTGTCATAATAAAAAGTGATGTCACGTATCAAATATTTGAAAATTACTCAGTACATTTTCCCTCTAGTATGATTTTTGTTCGAGTTAGATACTTGCCCTGGAAAGCCATTACCTTCGTCTTTTAACTGGAAATTTTATAGGTATCCAGATGATACTTGTTTGAGTTTGTGGAGAGCACGCTGCAGTTTATCCTCCTTCTCAGTCATAAGAACATCATTTGTGAATAAAAGAGTATTTACCGTCACATTCCCACTCAGCTTTAGTCCCACTGTTTTACTTTCTTCCCTCCATTCTTTTAGATGATCGATATAGATTATTACAAAAATGTTGGAGAGAAAGTGCAGCACTTTTTTACTTCTTGATTGGTAACACTACCATTTTTACTGAATTTTGGACCTTTAATTATAATTTCTGTTTACTAATGCATTCAATCAAATTATTAGGATATCCACTCCTCCTGAGTTTAGTCTGATGGATATCACAATCCACTGTCCTCTGAGAGTTACGTGGTTATATACTCATAGTTATTCTATTAAGTGCTTCAAGCTGATTTTATTGTCAGTATACTAATGACCCTGGCGAAAACCACGATTTTCTTCCCCTAACATTGCTTCTCATCCAAAGTCTCTTGTATAGAATTATGGAGTTAATTTCATAATTAATTCCTCTGTAATTTGCTACCTTATTTCTATTGCCCGTCTTGAAAAGAAATATTAAGTGAGCTTGCTTCCAAGTCTTTGGTATTTTTCTTTTTATCCAGCACCTTTTCAGTAAATGCAGTACTCCCAGTCTGAGAAACAAATTTCCTGTTTTATTAGCTCTTCATTTATTGTTTCAATGCCTTGGGCTCTCCTGTTCTTATCTTTATTGCGTACCACATTTAATTCATCTGAAGTTATTGGGTTCTACAAGATGTCCACAGGATGTCGAAGCGATATTCCTGCTCAAACCACACACGTTGCTGCATAGCAACATCATCTGTTTGCACAACCGCAACTAATCGTCTACAGCGTCTGGAAAGATCTGGATCAGGGATTTCGGAGACATGATCCTTGAGGTATCCCCACAAGAAAAAAATCCAAGGAGGAGATATCAGGGGAGCGCGGCTGCTAATCCATCTCAGAGGGAAATGTCTATTCTAAAGGTCCCTAAAATCGCCAGGCCTTACTTAGAATACTGTTGTTCTGTATGGGGTTCCCATCAAAAGGGGTTTATGGAGGCATTGGAGAAGGTCTAAAGAAGATCCGCCCGATTCGTGACAGGTATTATAGTTGGAGGGAAAGTGCGATGTTGGAGGAGTTAGGTCGGGATGACCTGGATCACCGAAGGCGTTGCTTTCGGCAGAAGCTGATTGAAAAATTAGGACTGACCTATTTCAGGATGACGGCAAACACATATTACTACCAGCTACATTCATATCTAGGAATGACCGTAGAAATAAGATAAATCAAAGCCACAACCGATCAATTTCTATAATCCCTTTTTTCCACTAGCGATTAGGAAGTGGAACAGGAAAGAGTTATCGAGCGAGAGAACTTAGATTCTGATATAAGTAGGTATCTATAAACCGCTCTGGGTTTTCCATGGTTTTCCCAGATCGCTCCTGGCGAATGCCGGGGTGGTTCCTATGGGCGCCTCCTGTCATATCCCTTCCTATGCACAAATAGTTACACATTACGACTGGTGTAATGCACCCTCCGCCACCCACTTTTATTGAATCGCTGAGTAATAATAATAATAATTATGGTTGGCTGTAGGTCCAGCACCTGAGGCAGTAGGTACTCATAGACCATGTCGCAGTAAAGATCCTCGTTAATCGTCTTCTCAGAACACAGCAGACTTTGACTTTAGGGTTACCACTAACAAGTTCGCGAGTGATGTGCGGATTTTCAGAACCCAATATCCCAATGTTATGGCGATTAACTTGAACAAATACAGGGGAAGTGGCTTCATCAGAGAACATCACCATCTGCAGGTACTCATTGTTGTCGTCTATTGAGGCCAGCACGGAAGATGTAAATTCAAAACGCACAGGGAGGTCAGTTGGCTGCAAAGTTTCAATTTATCTGCAATAAATATAAAGAAAACTTTGAGAGATGTAGAACATGTCCCTATCTCATAGTTTACGAGATAGTTTCGTTGTAATTGTTGTAAGACTTTGCGGATACCCCGTATAGTTATTTAACGTAGATTTGGAACGAGCCAAATGAACAATCCTCAACCTGGAGGACCAGGGGATTTTCTGTCAATTTCATGGTTAAGGCGCCTTCACCCCTTCCCGCTGGCTACAAAACATATCGCCACAAAATGCTTCTCATTGCCCCAAGATCACCAGCAGGACGTGGGAGTAGGATTTGTCTGACCGAGCGTGGTGGTGTAACGGTTAGCGTTCTGGCCTCGCATTAGGGAGGACGGCGGTTCGAATCCCCGTCCGTTCATCCAGACTTGGGTTTTCCATGGTTTCCCAAATCGCTCCAGGCAAATGCCGGGATGCTTCCTTCAAAAGGCCATGGCCGAATTCTTTCCCATTCCTTGCCCCCCATCCTTTCCCGTCTCCAAAAACCTCGCTGTTAGAGAGACGTTAAGCAGATAAAAAAAAGGATTTGTCTGTTTACTTTAAAAAAAAAATAACTGTGGGTATTACTCACAGTGTAGTTTGGTATCCCTCGTCACGTGTGAGACCACCTGACCTCAGTCGTCTTAGATATGAGCTCATTAATAACTATGGTAATTCTGAGTGAATAACAAGTGTAACGGGTGACGCATGTGCTACTAGATGTTGTCAGATGCTCCTGCTAACCACTGTGCCAATTTATTCTTGTTGACGAAGGGGAAGTATTGACCGAGGGGAGGTGGGTGACCGGTAACTCTCTTGCATACCATTCGGGAGGACGCAGGTTTGAATCAACGTCCGGCCATCCAGATTTCGGTTTTCCATGGTTTCCCGAAATCGCTTGATTTCTTGTTCTTTGAGAGACATAACCACTTCTGAGGCAACATCAGCTTGCTCCTATTGTCTTGCTTGAATTTTAAGCTTTCAGACCATGGATTTCAGGTATAATTATTATTGCATATTCAGTTTTTCCATCACGCTATTGGTGACTTCATGTTTTCTTTACGTATTATTTTCAATCAGTGCTCTTTCACTTGAAATTAAAAGTGGTGTTCAGAAAGAATTTCTTATTTTCCTCAAAATCCTTTTTGATCTTCCTATAAAAGTATGTCGCAACTATTGTCGTCAGACTCTCGACTGGTTTGATGCAGTCCTCCATCTCTTCCTATCTTGCGCTATCCTCTTTATCTCAACATACCTCTTACAACCTATACCTTCAGTTATCTTCTTCACCTATTCTAATCTTTGTCTACCTCCACAGTTCATTCCTTCGACTGTTCCCTCCACTAACAAATTAACCAGTCCCGCATGCCTCTTAAAATGTGACCCACCTTCCTTTTGCCAGACAATTCCACACACTTCTTCCCTCGCCCATCATTTTCAAAACACGTTCATTTCGTATTTTATCTATCCACTTAATTTTCAACAACCTTCTATAGCTCCACATTTCAAATGGTTCAATTTTCCTTTTTTTTGGTATTCCTAAAGTCCAAGCTTCATTACTATAAAGTGCTATGCTTCACACAGAGAATTTTAAAAGTTTCTTTCTTAGTCCTAGATCGATATTTAAAACTAAAAGATTTCTCTTTTTCAAGGCGGCTTTTTTCGTTAGTGCTTTTATGCTTTTAATATCATTCTTGCTTCGGCCATCAGTTGTAATCTTACTTCCCTCCTAATTCGTCTATTGCATCCGATGCTATTTTTATATTTAATCTCCTGTTATTGATACCATTTCTGTTACATTTCATATCTTTTGTCTTGCTTGGGTTTATATTCAGTCCAAAATCTTCCTTCAGTATTTTGTTCATGCCATTCTCAATATCCTCAGCCTGTTCTGCTTACAGGACAATGTCATCAACAAATAGTAGCATTCTGATTTTTTTTCTCCTTGAACACTAATGCCACATTCAAATTTCTCTTTTACTTCCTTTATTGCTTCCTCTACATACAAGTTGAATATTAATTGGGATAAACTACAACCTTGTCTTACTCTTTTCTTTAACTGATGCATGTCTCTCACGATTCTCTACTTTGATTGTAGCCATTTGATTCTTGTATAGATTTTAAAGAATTATTTTATCTCGATATTTTGTACCTGACTTCTTTAAAATTTTGAACATCTTGTCCCCCCTAACATTATTAAAAACTTTTTCCAAGTCAACAAACGTCACGAAAGTTTCTTTCTTTTTCTTTATACACCCTTCAAGTAATAATCTTAATGTCAGAATAGTTTCTCTTGTACCACGCTTTTTCCTAAACCCAAACTGATTTTCACATACTATCTCTTCCACTATCCTTTCTGTTGTTCGGTATATTATCCTGGTCAGTAACTTCGAAGCATGTGATGTTAGACTTATGGTGCGGTAATTCTCACATTTGTCGGCTTGTGCTTTCTTCGGAAGTGTGAAGAGGATACCTTTATTAAAATCAGTTGGAATCTCTCATGTTTTGTAACTTTGATACCAGTTTGAATAATCTTTGGATTCCTTCTTCTCGTAGGGATTTCAGAAGTTCTGCAGCAATCTCTTCAATTTCAACTGCCGTGATTGATTTCAAAGCTCTATCAAACCCTGTCCTTAAAACAGGATCTCCTAAGTCATCAACGTCGACACACACTTTTAGTGAATCGCGGAGTAATAATAATAATAATAATAATAATAATAATACCCTTCATTCTCCAGTACAGTTGTTCAAATCATCCCCCTATACAGTTTCTCTATGTATTCCTTCCATGGATCAGCTCTGTCTTCAGAGTTTAAAAGAGGTTTCCCATCAGCAGCTTTAATGTTCATACGAATTTCTTAATTTGTACAAAATTTTGTTTGATCCCACATCTACTTTACCTACGACCATTTCCTTTTCTACTTCCTTACACTTTTCTTTTGCTTTCTGGCATTTCCAGTTTATTTTATTTCTCTCTTCCTGCTTCATCCTGAACATATTTTTTTTTTTTTTTTTTTTTTTTTGCCCTCTTCTCTGATCTATCAACTCCAATATCTCTTCTGTGAACCAGCTTTGATTATTTATCTCTTTATTCCCTTTGTCCTCAGTTGAAATCCTTACAGAGTTATTTCTTAGACCCAAATTCCATCTCTGCATATTTTTCTCATGTTAGATTGTTTCAATTCGTTCAGTCTGTTTTGCCTGGGTTGCTTCCTAATTCTCTTGAATTTCAGTCTACATTTAATAAGTATTAGACTGTGGTCAGAATTTGTCAGCTCCTGGATACGCTTTACAGTCTGGATGATTCTTGAATCTCTGTTTAAGCATGATATATTCTAGCTGATATCTACCCGTATCCTCTGGATGTTTCCAGGTGTATATCCTTCGTGGATGATTCTTAAATAGTGTGTTTGCCACGTCGAGTTTATATTTTTCACAAAATTCTTACAACGCTTCCTCCCCTGTGTCAAAACTTCCTACAGTATTCCTCTCTTTACCTTCTCCCACTATCTCATTCCAGTCACCCCTGGTTTTTATATTTTCCTCTTCCTTCACATATTGGATTAATCTTAAAATTTCCCTGTTGTTTCGTCTACTTCCTGCGACGTTGGTGTATATACTTGTACTAACGTGGCGGAGCTGGCTTAGTTTCTATCCTCATCAAAATAATCCTTTCACTAAACTGTTCGTAATAACTCACCATTTCCCTACTTCATTATGAATCCTACACCATTAACTGCATTGATGGATTTTGTGTTAATTATTCTGTGCTCCCGAGACCAGTAATCCTGTGCATTCTTCCACTTAATCTCAATAATCCCAATGATATCTGACTTAAGTCGTTCCATCTCTCTTTTTAATATTTCTAATCCACCTGCCCTATTCATACCTCTAACGTTCTATTCTCTGACTCTTAGCATGTGTGTACATTCTGATGAGTCCTCCCTTAGCAGTCCCCACCCGGAGATCCGATTGAGGGACTATTTTATCTCCGGAATATTTTACCCAGGAAGAAGTCATCATTTCATATGTAATTTGAGGGGATTACATGGCCTCGGGGTAACCATTATGTGTTTAATGTAGTGGCTTCCCATTAGCTTCTGTCATTCGTAATCAATATCCACTCATGTGTGACCTTTAAAACAAAAACAAAAAATGTTTTCTGTATATTAATTTAGCCAAAATATAAATTAGCCAATATATTTTTGAATTTAGTAAACTTTTTCCTTTTATTATTTTAAAATAGCGTATTTGCTGTGACTAACCCATGTTCTTCTCCTAATGCTAACAGTATGGTTTCTTGCTCATTTCTTTATCCTTAACCGAAATTCCCTACAATGTTCTACTATTTTTTACCAATTTCTACTGCAGCATTCTACACGTCAATATTCATTACATGTTGCTCATAACTCGTTGCTTAATTAACTATTGAATTTCGTCTTATTTTCTGTATTTCATCGCCTTTTCTTGCGAAGTTGTATGCGTAGTTGTATTGCGGATGATACACACGTAATTTCTGTACTCGTCATTGTAATTCTGGCAGTAAATTGTTCATAGTAGCTCATTCTTTATTATTATTATTATTATTTTAAAAGTCTTGTCCATTATAAATTCCACTCCATTAATCACGTCACTATCTTTTATATCTCTGTATCGTCCAGTTTAGAGATCTTGCACGTCTTGCAATTTAATCTTACTAATCCTCACAGCTGGGCTTCTTTAAATTCTCTAACCCATCCCGTAATGAAAGTTTTAGTATCCCGTTCTGCGATTCGTAGAATGTTTTTATCTTTTCATGATCTCTTCCTGAGTATTTTCCACTCTGCTCTGCCTCCCGCCATGAGAAAACCATTGCAACTTTACTTTAGACAACTGCATTCCTCTAAGTCTTCAATGCAGTGGTTTCTCATCGCCTTCCGCTTCTTCATTTCGTTGATTGTTCCTGATTCATTCGCTATTCTGGTCGGAGGGTAAGATCACGTCTCACTACTACACCGTCGTGATAAAGGCCGGTGCGGACAACTCGTTGAGTCTTTCAGCCTCCAGACCCCCTTCCGTGAAGTAGAGATGGGCTGTTGATTGGAAGAGGCCGATCTGTTCGTATCTTAATAGTTTAATGTCAGAAGTAAGCAAGTTTTACTGGCTTATACGTTTCGTAGATTTGTTTGTCAATTCTTTTCGACTAATTCACTGACTTTCAAGAACTTTTTATTTAAAGTTACGAGTATTTTGCGCTCTTTTGCTTGAAATTAAACCTAACAGAAGCAGAAGAAAAACTTGATTGTTCTCCAGTAAAGTGTACATCACACATTGACTATCTTCTTGAGACAATCAGTTTGTAGCAACACAGACAATTAATTAGCCAAAGATTCAAATACAAGATAAAATGTGAGTAATAGCTTAAATCTAATTTTAGGATATTACATCGTGATATATAGATGTATATTTTCTCAAGGTAAGTTTGACGAAAACAAAGTCCCGTTGAATTGTAAAGCATGAATTGTATTTGAAAATCACAGAACTGGAAATACATAACGAATGCCATAAGATCTTACTGAAGGTAGAATAAAGCAACCTAAATGACGAGAGCTCAAAGTAGGTTGCAGACACAGTTTGGAGATACAAGACATGACCAGAAATGTAGAGAAAATGTAGATGGCTTGTCGAAGTAGCGAACTGAAATTTTCAGTCGTAAAAACCATGTCTGTCAATTAGAAAAGAAGAACTGGAGGAAAAAGTTAGATTGAATGTATATATTATGTTTTTCAGACACTATAATCCTGGTATATTCTGAAGTGTTTTAACAAAATTCTTCAAAGCCATCCGTGTCCTAAAAGAAAGACAAATGAGAAAATTTGTCAGACACATCAAAGTCATACCGTTTGAGGCTATAGACGCTGATAATCGGCTTTTAATGACTACCTATAAAGAGAAAAAAATATATAGGAAGACACCAGATATTTATGAAAGAAGGCTGAAGGTACCGTGTGGAAGCTTAAAGAGGAAGCGCTGGTATGTACTATCAGAAACTGATTTTGATGAATGTTCCTAGTGTGGAACTGTTTACCGTGAGAGAAGAAAGGGAGAAATTCAAAAGGACATCCTTGGAATACTGCAGGCTAGAAGGTAATGCTTGAAAAGGACTAGCAGAAATAGGAGAGTAGGGGAACAAAATGGTGGAATTTCTGCATGTAAGGAAGCAGCATTAAAGAAAAACTGCACCTTACGAAGATCGTTCAAGGTTAGAACCAAAGGAGACAAGGAAAATTATAAGAATAAAATAAAGGAAACAACACCAACGGTTCAAGAAGAAAAGGTAAAGTAGTTGGATAATTGGACTAAAAACTTGGATGACGTAGATAATGGACAGAATAAGAAAGTATTGTCCATAATGGTTTTAAACAAAAGAAAATATAGAATTAAATGTAAAAGAATGAAAGATTATAGTGGAAATGCAGTGTAGAAAATGTCTGGATCAAAAATGGATGTGGAAGTAATGTCTTGAAGATGTAAATGTTGGAAGAACACAATGGAAAGTGTTTCACTGAAGGTGACAACAATGGAGAAATAAGGGAAGAATTAACATGAAAAAGCTGGAAGATCTATTAAAGAAAATAAAGCTACTGGGGGGGGGGGGAGAGGGGTGGTACTCACTAAACACGTTAAGAGTGACAAATATGCGAATACAGTGGCCCTGCACAGTGATGAGATTAGTGTGGAGATAGAAAAAGTTACTTGAAGACTGGAAGAAAGTGATCTTTAAGAAGAAGGACAAAGGAAAGTTAAGAGGAACGTCTTTACTGTGTCAGTGTGCCAAGATATTTGTGAAGATAATGAAGGGAAATATAAGAAGAACATTGGAAAGTTGGTTACAAAACGAATAATATGAATTCAAATTGGTAAGGTTGACAATGAACTTAATCTTCGCAGTAAGGTTAATTGCAAGAGAGGCATCATGATTGTGGCAAGAAGGAATCGTGGCATTTTTTGACGTCGAGAAAGCGTATGACATCATCTGCACAGTGAGGGGGAGGGGAGGCCGGAGGGGGTACGTAAACGAATACACGAGACTTAGGAGAATGCATGAGAGAAGCGAGAGTTGATCAAAAGTGAATATGAGAAGAGCAGCATGGTTCTTACAAGAAAAAGAGCAGGGAAAAGGAATTATTAAATCCCAGTAGTAGAAAAAAGTCGGTGCAAGTCCAGCCCCTTAAAATGTAGGACAGGGCAAGCCTAGTCCGTCACTAGGAAGCGCGGTGCAATCTCTCAGCCCCTCAGAAGGAAGGGAGATGCAAACTCAGACGTGGGAAAATCTTGGACAAGTGTTGACAGGTAATTAATAGCTTCCAGCCCCGTCACTAATTAATGATTTTTCTAACCTGACATTTCCTTCTCTTCCCCCCCCCCCTACTCACAAAACACCCACTGTCGAAGGAAGCCGCACCTACGCATTCAGTAAGGTGACGACAGGTGATTAATCGTTCCAGCCCTGCCCCCCAGACTTATGAATTTTGTAGCCTCGCCTTTCCCTCCTCCCTGGCTCACAAATAAGATATTGTCAAAGGAAGTCTCACCTGGTGCAGAAAGGTGATGACATGAGTTTAATGTCCCCTACCCCTAGCCGGCTGTGGACACCTTCCTTCAAAAGATGCCTCCCCCCACACTGCAGCCATTGTAACCTCTACTAAAGGAAACCTCAAGATATCTGCAACTTTCATGACGGTGATGACAGATCATTTAATTATGGATCCCTTCCCCAGGAGCTGTTTTAACCGGAACACACTCTCCTGGCCGGCTCATAAAGGGACATGAATTGTAACTAAGGAAGACAAATACTAATAGCTTCTACTGGCTCCCAGATGAATTGGCTTCCAAGACAGCCGATTATTCACTACTTTGTACGGCTAACATTCACGAATTTAGCGCTGTTAAATTACTAAACGGATTAATTTGCAATACGTATGAATAATAAAGTAATGGCTGTGAATGTGATGGACTTTATACTAGTTGCTAAACGTGTTTGAAGTCAGTTTCTTCGTTGATGCACAGAAATCGTAATTTTTATGCTACAACTTCAATCAGAAAATTTTCAGTGGTAAAAAAGAATCTCCAATTATGTTTGGTTAACTTAGCTATTTAAAGGATATAAATACAGCATACATAACCCGATTTTGAACGCAGCGGGGTGGGGAGACGCACAAAAGGGCTTTCTCGAGCTCAGAATACGGCCGAGACCAAGCCGCGCTCTGGATTGTCTTAGCTGCCCAAGCGTGACAATGGAGCGGTAGATGCCTGTCCGAACACGTTGTCGGAACTTAAAGGGATGGCCTCTGTTTTACGCTCGCTCCTACGTTAGTTTCTTCCACCAGGAAAGATCTCCAGTTAAATGGTGAATTACGAGACCGCTCAGTTTTAGACTAAATTTGGCAAAAACATAAAACGTGAAGGTCAAATGAATCTGCAAATCGAAATAATCTAATGTTTACAGATTTGATATTCGTAGTGTAGGAACTAACATTCACGAATTAGTGGTTATCGTTGTTGTCTTTTTATGGGACTATGTGGTACAACGGCGTCATGCAGCCATTACGGACAGGACAAAAAAAAAGTAATGTGATCGGGAAACCATCTGAAATTGATATTAGGATGGCCGGACTTGGGATTGAATGCGCGTACTTCCAGATACCAGGTCGGAGTGTTACAGCTCACGCATCAGTCTCGACCCTAATTCGTACTTGGCTTGCCAAAGGAAAAAGAAATACAGATATAATTGTTCTTTTTAAGGGTTACAAAATTAAGTTCCACACTCGATGAAACGAAAAGCTCCTTCGTGTGCTGTAGTTGTTAATGTCGAAGCCGCCACACGACTTTTCGTTGCACTTTAACGCTCCGTTGCCAAGATCGTTGAAATGCTGTTAATAATCCTCTTTCTCTGTTATAATACGTGTTATGTGATCCGTTTACAATAGCTGCTGTGGATGGAGGTAGGTGGCCATAAATAAATGATCTGTCATCACCGTCACGAAAAGCGCATGTGTCCTGAGGCTATTTTTAATAGAAGTTACGATAGCTGCTTTATGAGGGCGGCATCTTTTTAATGGCAGGTGTTCACAGCCTGGTATGGGGTTGGTGGACATCAATAAACACATGTCATCATTTTTCTTTAGCAGATGCGACTGCCTTTGACAACTGCTGCTTTATGAGCCAGAGTGAACGGGAAGGTGAAGTCCGAAAAGCCATAAATCAGAGGGAGAGGCTAGAGGTGATTAATCAACTGCCATCACCATATTGAAAGGAGTAGGTGCGACTTCCTTTGACAGTATGTGCTTTGTGTGTCAGGGGAAGGTCAGATTAAAAAAGCCATAAATCAGGGGGTGGGGCTAGAAGCGATTAATCGCCTGTCAAAAATGTTCACACGCCTGAGCTGGGACCGCCCTACCTTTCGAGGGTCCGGGCTTGAAACTCAGTTTCTTTTTTGAGTGGCTGAGATTGCACCACCTTTCCTTTTGAGGGGTTGGGCTTGCACTGCTCATTATTTCAAGGGGCTGCACTGATCTTCTCCTACTATTTATCCCAGTGGGTGTTAATTATTACTATAGTTGAAATAATAGAGTTTATCTCAAAATAGGGGGAAAAAAATATGAAATCTGTATATGATGGTGTGGAGCAACAGTGAGATGGAAAAATGCTATTGTCACATGTGGAGCTGAGCAAGTGAAAGGTTTAGAAGATTTCACGATATTAATAGAAGAGAATAGGAAGGAAACAAGTGAAACGTGCAAAAGAGCGCAGCAATTGCTTATGTGTTTCAGAGAACTGAAATGGAGCAGATAGGTGTCACTGAATTGCAGAGGAATTATTTACAGTCCTCGGTATGTGCCCATAGTGACATAAGGTTTCGAAGCACTGGTACCGAAAGAAAATGATTCGGAATGGTAACATTGGAAAAGTTGTAAAATAAACATGCGAAGAAAGCATTTAAAAAGGAACCAGAACAATATAGAAAAATAATCAACACTCCAGGGGTATGGACAAATAAATAGTGTGCTAGTGAAAGTATGCAATTCAAAATTGGAAAGAAAGAAGCTTCGAGCATGACGAAACTGCAGATATATCAATGGTGTACCAGACTGTGCAATACAGAGAAATGCACATGACTCTAGTGGAAGAGAAGGAGTAGTTGTTGTTGTTGTTGTTGTTAGGGCTTTAGGGCGCGTCAACATCTAGGTTATTAGCGCCCTAACTAAAACCTGGTTTAACAGCGTGATTTAATATCATTTTCGTAGCCGACTGTGACTTGGTCGGCCACGCAGAAGGTAAAACAAACTAAAATATTAAAACAACAACAGAAATACCGCCCGCATGGCTGACTGTAAAGGGGTCAGCCATACAGCCAGGGGGGGGGGGGGAAACAAGAGTAAAATACTGGAAGAAATGGCAACTGCATCGCCGGCCACAAAGAGGTCGGACATACAGACAGCTAAAAAGGGTACTAAAACGATCGCTGCAAAATGGTCATAAAAAATTAAAGGCAAAAATAACTGGTTCACTGTAAAAAGGCCGACCAGGTTAAATGATAAAGGAAACTCGCTGGCTAGTTCCTTTAGGGTGCATCGATATTGGGGTCATTAGCGCCCTATTACCAGCTACCTCTGTGGATTAAGAAAGTACTAAAATACTGTCTGCATGGTCAACTGTAAAGGGGTCGGCCATACAGACAGCAAATAAAATAAGTAATAAAATCAGATATGGCTTTAAAGCGACCACAACGACTTACAACCGTACAACACCTGTAAGGCTGTAAAGGGGCCAAACAGGTTCAAAAGAGGATAAAAAACACTACATGTCTTGCTGGCTGTATATTGGCCAGACAGACATGTATAATAACAATACAAAAAATTAAAATAATGCATATGGATTGGGTGACTGTAAAGAGGTCACCCATCAGTCTTAAAACTGGACCGATCTGCCTAAAATTGGTTTCACCCGCCTCGGTTCGGGTGGGTCTTCGATCATTGCCTGCTGAGGAACGGGATCAGGCTCGTCCACCAGCATTTCTATTTCTTCTGGCTCCGAAGAGTCAGACGACTCCGACTCAGTTGACTCCTGGCTGTTCTTCTTCTTCTTCTGCTTCTTCTTCGCCCCTTTCCCTTTCTTCTCCCTACTACTTGGTAGTCTGGAAGGGGACGAAGAGGGGGATTTCACAAAGAGAGTCGAGTCCGTCAGTCTAAACTTCGGGCCATGGATCTTCTGATTGCCTCCACTCTCACTTGTAGCAGTTGGCAATGCTACCACCGTGATAGCACGTGGTGGTATTGGAGGTGGCGTTGTTTTCGCTATCAGTGCTGGTGGATCCTTCTTCGCTGCTGCTGGTGTGGTCGAGGACGCAGACGTGTTGCTACCAACGTCCGCGGTCTTAGATGTTGTGATCTTAGCGGATTTTGCACCGCATTTGCACTGACATGAGCACGTTGTGCTAGTGCTCATGTCTGCAACTGACGTCTGGGTAGCAACACTCTGCTTCCTGACGGGAGCTGAAGCCATCTTAGCAAAAGTAGTTCCGAAAATTGGAGTGGCGAGCGACTTGGCCTTCTTTTTAGCTTCCCCATAGGGAATCCGCTCTTTGGTCTTCAGCTCCTGTATCTTGCGCTCTTCAAGATACACTTGACACTCCCTACTCCAGGCAGGGTGCGACCCGGAGCAGTTGACGCACACCTGTGGGAGCGTGCAACTAACACCCGGCTCATGTGCGCCCTTCCCGCAATTACCACAGGTTGGTTTTCCTTTACATGACGCCGTCGTATGTCCGATCCGCTGACACTGGAAACAGCGCATCGGGTCCGGAACATACGGACGGACGTTCAAATTAATGTACCCTGCTTTGATGTTCTTTGGCAGTACTGGAGTGTCAAACGTCAGGACGGAGGTGGCAGTCTTTTCAATACTGCCATTTACCCTTCGAGTGATCTGACGAACCTCGACCACTTTCTGTTCCTTCCACTTCTCAACGAGTTCCTCAGTACCTATGTCAACTAAGTCACGGCAGGTGACAACGCCTTTGCTGCTGTTAAGGGATTTGTGGAGTTCGCAGGTAACGGCGAACTCCCCGAGCTTCTCACAGTTCAGGAGTTGGGTAGCTTGCCTACTGGAAGTTGTTTCCAGCAGCAGCGTCCCGTTCCTCAGCTTTTTTATGGTATTTAGGGTCCCTACCAGACCCTCTAAACCCTTAGAAATATAAAAAGGTGAAACTTTTTCTAAAGATCCTTCCACTCGTTGCATAACTATAAAAGCATTCGCAAGCGAACAAACTTTTCTGTTACTATTACTTTCTGAAGAGGGGGGGCTATCAACCCTCACCCTCTTCTTAGAATTGGGTGTATTTTGATTATTCTGCGGCACACCCGTACTGCAGGGTTTTTTGTTTTTATTGTGAGGCTTAATTTTGGTCCCACGAGTAAAAACAATATAGAAGAAAATGCTACTACAACAGGGGTGCGCAGGTGCCCCTGAGGTTGCACGTTAGCGGGTGATTTCCCTCATCACTCATTCGCCTCCTCGGCACGTGTCTGACCTTGAGGTTGAGGGTTTTTTTATAGAGGTTTGTTCCGTCCTCGCAATCCGGGCGATGAAGCCAAGATTCCCGTTCTCCTAGGCACACAACGTTCCACTGCCACGCCTTACGGTGGTCGTTGAAGCATGGTAGGAGCTTACGGTGTGGGAAACTTGGGGCGCTCACAAGTTTCCAGCTCGGGCACCGCGGGTTCGCCAAACCCGTACCTGGTACTTGCGTACCAGGCCCCTGCGGGGGAGAAGGAGTAGTTTAGGGGCATAAGATCCTTGAAAAGATTGGGTTAAGACAGCCACGATTAGTGGTTGTTGAAGATGACGAAATTTTACAAAATTATGGATTTATTGAGTGCGCTAGACGGGTTTGACGTGTTCGTGCGTAGTTCTGAATGGCGGAGCGGTGGTTCATAACTGAAAAGCAAAATCAGAAATGTATCAAAAAGAGGAAAATTTAGGAAGCGGCATTGTGGAAGGCCCCTCAAATAACCAAACAGGATTAAGAAATGTCAGTGTAGTAACAATGTATTTGAAATAAAGATCTGAAAGGCTACGACAAACTTAGCAATGACGTAGTTTTGAGAAGATTGGTGACAAGCGTAATTTATATCAAATAAGCCGATTTTTGTCGCAGAGATCACACCCTCCGTATCAGGTTTACTCATTTTTTACCCAGTACAAAATTTGGCTAACAGCTTAATTGTATAAAGAACTTGGTTTAATGAATGTTTTATGCATCATAATACCACCGCTTCTATGTTACATAACCACACGTAATAAAAACTGTAGAAATACGTAGTCCTATCAGTTGCAAAGAAATAGAAAGAGAAACACGTTTATATTAACCAGAAAATTTTTACTTTAATCTTAAGAAATTCGTCACCTGTGAGTAGTCTTGCTCCATCCATGAAAAGTGAATTCCCATGTGATTCACAATTTATTTATTTCCTTAATCTTGCTCCTCCTATACTCGTTTTCATACATTCTTGCAGACAAAATAAACTGATGAAACTTTACACATCACTATTCTTTCTACTAATAACTTAAAAGACCGCACTGAAGTAAACTAGATTTGTCCTTGTTCAATTGGACATTTTATCTATGCTAGTAGTGAGTATGAAATAACGCTTGCAGTGTTTGAACAATTCCCGTCAGTTTACTCTCTCAGTTGTTTGAATCCATTTCTTCATATTCTTGTTTTTTAATAATAATTTCATGACTAGCGAGATATTTTGCTAACTTATAGCACATATAAAAAGAATTTTCCGTTGTGAATAATTCACTTTAAATAAATAAAGAACAAAGGGATATTGGCTGAAAACCTGCTAACATAACAGAATATTGGAAGTGACATGGCAACTGATGGCACAAGCTAGAACGATATCAAAATAAAATAATTGTATAAAAAACATAAAAACCGCCTTCAAAAAAAGGGCACTAAAAATTTTTAAATAACTTTATACCTTGCTTAGAAGAAAGTAAATCTAAACGGACAATATTTTACATTACTGTTATTGAATTTTTTACATTAATTACTTATTTTTGGAGTCGGTGCCAGCTGTCAGATCGCGCAGATCGAATTACTGAACTTTATCTGGTGTTCGAGGTGAACCGAGCGTTCGAACAAAAATTCCAAATATTTTACAGCATGTCGCGAGGAAGATAGTTTTATTGCGGGTGACAGCTTAGGGAAACAAATTAACGGTATGTTATCTGTGGCTCGGCCTCGTTGGTCATCCAGGCATATCTCTGGCGCTATAGTGTCAGTTGGTAGGCTGCATCATGCAGTAAACACTTCAATAGTTAGTACAATATCGGTGTATCATCTATATGTTTCAGTTTTGTTGAAAAATGTTTCTAGAATTAATTATAGGTAAGTAGTATCATGATTTTTTATATATTATTGTTATTTATTATTGTTTTTATCTTTTTGTTTTTCTTGTTTTGGCTGGCACCGACTCCAATAATAACTAATTAATGTAAAAATTTCAATAACAGTAATGTCCGTTTAGATTTACTTTCTTCTAAGCAAGGTATAAAGTTATTTTAAAATTTTTAGTGCCCTTTTTTTGTTTTTTAAACAATTATTTTATTTTTAATTTTTTAGTGGTATTATAGTTAATTTGTATTTAAATATGCCGCAGCATTTCTCATTTTGTGAACTTCCTGATAGCTCAGTGGTTAAGGCGAATGCTTTTTTTAAAAAACTGTCTTTACAACAACTTTCTGAATGGGGTGAATTGGATGCTGTGTTAAGGAATGTCAGTTTACATTTTGGTCCAGGCTGTGTTTCGATCTAATCAGAACATCTGTTAAAGCTGCTGCTCGATAATCGAAACATGTAACATCTGGACATTAATACATACCACATACACAAATATGTCTCTGGAATATATCTGTTCGTTCCGGCATCACACAGAAAATATAGATATTTAATTGGTTTTCACAACGTAAAAGCTCGGGATCCAAGTTGAAATCTGAAGTACATATTGAGACATTAGGACACGTACATTTTATAAATATTCTGCAATGACTTAAAAATAGCTAATTGATTTTGACGGTACTTAAAACTGTGGATTTTGTAATTATAAACGATAGGGGTAAAGGAGAAGAGTGATTGGGTTTTTGTAAAACAAATGTAGACTGTCTTTTCTGATTGATTTAAAGTATACGTTTGTAAATTTCTATTGATATCATATTAAATTTTTTAGGTGTGTATAAAAAAATAATTAACGGGTGTGCAGGTGAAGAGTAGTTTTTGTTAAGTTAGTCTCTTTGTTTTAAAGTATACATGTGCAAAGTTCCATCAAAACCAGTTAAAAACTGTAGCTTTGTGTAAAGAACATTTACAAAAATTAAATGGGGTAAGGGATGTAGGCGGTTGGGTTTTGTAAACAGAATGTTTTCTCTTTGTTCTTAAGTATACATTTGCAGAAAATCTGATAAAAACGGTAGATATCTATAAAGAACATTGGAAATTAGGAGGGTTGGGGGTAGAAGGGAAGAGGGCTTGGGCATCTGCAAAATAATTTAAACACAATTGTTATGTATTTTTTAAAGTATGCGTGTGCAAGTTTCTTCAGAATCAGATAGATACTGTGCTTTGTGTAGATTAAAGGGGTGGAAAGAGGAAGAGAGGTTTGGCTTCTCTAAACCAAACGCAGACAGTATTTTTCTGTTTGTTTGAAGTATACATGTGCATACTTCCTTCAAAATTAGATGGAAACGGTAGCTTTGTATAATGAACATTGACAGTAATTAAAGGGGTAGAAAGGGGAATAGGGTTTGTGTTTTTGTCAAAGTAATGTGAGTAGTATGTTTCTTTTTCTATTTGCTTTAAAGTAAAACACATGCGAAGTTCCACCGAAATCGGATTAAAATGTGGGTTTGTAGAAACATTAAGGGATGTAAATGGGGAGATAGGGTAGTTTTTTATTTTTGGGCGATATCTTCTCCATAAAAAAATGCATGTATGTGCCAACTTTCATAAAGATCGGTCAATGGTGTCAACTGTAGCTTTTCAAAAAGAAAATTGACAAAAGTCAAGGGGCGGAAATGGGAAAAAGGGGTTCAGTTTTTGCAAACCAAAAGCTGACATTATTTTTCTCTTTGTTTTACAGTAAAAGTTTGCTAAGTTCTATCTAAACTGGATAAAAACTGTGAGTTTGTATGACAATTAAACGTTTTAATGGGGAGTGGGGGTGGTTTTTTTGGTCCGAAACCTTCCTCGTGAAAAAATTCATATAAGCGCCAACTTTCATGTTAATAGGTCAAATGGTGGCGACTGTAGGTTTTTATTAAAAAAAAATTGACAAAAATTAAGGGGTTGTTAGGAGGGAGAGAGGTTGAGCTTTGGCAGACCAAATGTTGACAAGATTTTTCTGTTTGTTTGAAAGTATACATTGGCAAATTTTAATCAAAATCAGATATGAAATATGGGTTTCTATAAAATTAAGGGGTGTAAAGGGTGACATGGGGTGGCTTTTTTATTTATTCATCAGAAACCTTCTCCATGAAATATTACATGTATATGACAACTTTAATGTAGATCAGTTAAATGATGTCGACTATAGTTTTGTATAAATAATATTGGCAAAAATTAAGGGGTGGATAGGGTGAGAGGGGCTCAGATTTTTTCAAACCAAATGTTGACAGCATTTTTCTCTTTATTTTTGACTATACGTGTCCAAAGTTCCATTGAAATCGGATAAAAAATGTGGGTTTGTATAAAAATTAAGGGGTGTAAAGGGAGAGAGGGGTGTTTTTTTATTTTTTTGGGTCAGAAACCTTTTCCATGAAAAATTACATGTATATGCAAACTTTAATGGAGATCAGTTAAATGGTGTCGACTTTGGCTTTTTATAAAGAACATTGGCAAAAATTAAGGGTTGGATTGGGTGAGAGGGGTTCGGTTTTTTGAAACCAAAAGTTGACAGTATTTTTCTGTTTATTTTTTACTATACATTTCCAAAGTTCCATCAAAATCGGATAAAAAGTCTGGGTTTGTATAAAAGTTAAGGGGTGTAAGTGGTAGAAGGGGTGGTTTCTCATTGAAATTCATATGGGACCACTTTGGAGGTATACTCTATCCACTAAAAAAATTTCATTTAAATCGGTTCAAAATTGGCGAAGATATCGCTGAACATACATAAAAAAAAAAAAAAAAAAGAGACGAATTGAGAACCTCCTCCTTTTTTGAAGTCGGTTAAAAAGAGCAGTACTAGCCGAAAGACAATTCTTCAAGAATCTTCATATATTGAATTAGGGCTCTATAAAACCGTATGTATGGAGCACAGTCCTTTATGGAAGTAAAGTCTGCACTTTAGAAATGTCATAAAGAATGAAAATTAAAGTAACTGGAATGATGTGCTATGGTATGATGAATATTAAGTGAACAGATAACGAAAGAAATGAACGTGTTCAGGAAATGTTTGTGGAATAATTTACGGAAAGATGCTTCACATTTTAAGACACGCAGGGTGGTTAATTTGCAGCTGGGAGAGCAGTCGATGGGAAGAACTGTAGAGGAAGAGAAAGATTAGAATACAGGGTGGTCAGAAATTCAGTCATCGGCGGGTAAGGGCAGTGTTCGGGACGTTGCACTAACGAAATAAATACAAAAAAAAAATCTAGTAAAAGTCGTACCGTTTTTGAGTTATACGCAGCTAAAGTTGGCCAATAAGAGCGCTGCGCGGGCGAATTCAAACAACCTTCCACAGGCGCTGTTGCCAAGCGTACTCGACGCATGCGACCGCCAAAGAAAACGAAAAGAAAAACTCTCTTCGGAAGTGGGGATCGAACCCGCAACCTTCAGATTGAGAGTTGCCGTCTTACTGACTACGCTGCCAAAGCACTAGAATTTCTTGTTTTTAGAAGCCACTATGGCGGACTGTTTGTTCGTAATCGGAATTGATCGCTAATCCGCGACATTTTTCTGGAAGTCGGTGGTGGGGCTAGAGGATTCTTTTTTATCGGAATTGTTTTTTAATTAGTTGATCTGCTTGCTAGATTAATCTTTAATTTTTGAACAAAATCGTTAGGTACTGGCACAAAAGAAATCTGCAAACTTAATTTATTCGTTGCAAAGAAGCTTCTTTTATTCCATGTAATCGTATTTCACTAGATTTCGATCACAACATTTTTATTGATTAACGTGAATATCCTTGCTACTATTTTGCAACAATAAAACAAAAACAAAACAATAAACTTTTGGAAAAAAGAACATTAAACCCATTCTAACGTTTGTAACGTAACTTTCTCTGCTGCAAAAGGTCTGTTCTTATTCAAACAAGTTGTACATTTTGGTAACGTGTATCAACTCGCTAACGCGCGGCAAGCCGCAAAAGGTAAACAAGCTGTAACTCATTGAAAGCCCTTTTTTCACTGATACAAAACAAAATTACTGTACAGTAGTTTCATTCCAACTTGACGTTATCAGTCGCAACATTGAAAGCCAACAGGGATTTACTTACAATAAGCGTCAACCCGCAACAGTAACCGAAGTAAAAATGTATTCCAATAAACAACAATAACAAAAAAAATACGGGTCCTTACATTTTACAGTAACTGCTCAAAATGTCCTCCCTCAACTGCAATACCGGCACGACAACGCTGAGTTACTGAATTTGCGAGTCTTCCAAAATCGTAACTTTCTCTAATTTCATCAAAAGCTAGAATTATCCTAGCCAAAAGTTCTTCCTCTGTTTCTACTTCAGTCTCATAATCAATGGCCTTGACAGCTCCCCAGAGATAAAAATCCAATGGGTTGTAGTCTGGTGACCGAGCTGGCCAGTGAATTGGGCCTCCTCGACCAATCCACCTGTTAGGATACAATGAATCTAAGTGTTGACGTACCGGTACTGCAAAATGCGGCGGCGCGCCTTCATGTTGAAACCACATGTCATTACGAATTGCCAAAGGAACGTCTTCTAAGTACAACAGAAGACGTTTTCATGAAATGCTAAATAAGAAGCGCCATTTAAACGTTGCGGAAGTAGAACAGCGCCTAGTATAAACCCGCCCAAAATACGCGCTCAAATGTTAACCCTAAATTTGTGTTGGTATGACTTGAAAAAAATTGCATGAGGATTTTCGACATCCCAAATGTGGCTGTTTCGGCTATTAAAACACTTCTCCCTGGTATAGCACGCCTCATCCGTCCACAGCACCTTCCTTTCAAAGTTTGGATAATCGTTACATTGCTGCAGGTACCACTGTGAAACTGAACTCGAAGTGGAAAATCGTCTTCCACCAAATCTTGAACCTTTTGAAAGTGAAAGAGATGTAACCCTTCGTCGTCAAGGACGTCCAAAACAGTGGCATGTGAGGCTTGATAATTAAAAAAACAACAAAAATGACCCTATTGAAAGGCTGCATTTAAACGGAGAATTTGAGGAATCACTTAGACTGGACGTATCTGAAATGCGTTGGAAATGACCCTAGAGCTTGTCCTCGGATTATCAGCAATCATTTTCAGGACATTGTCTTCAAATCCTACACTCCGCCTGAACCGATTTCGTCCGGCGTCGGGCCTGTGGACAACAATACTTACGGTCTCCCTCAACCTTCTGTCAACCAACACAAAAGTGTTGGCCGATGGAATCACACAGTTAGGAAATCAAGTCGTGTAAATCTTAACTGCTTCGGCCCTGTTTTGTCCAGCAGCGCCATACGCAAAATGCATATCGGCGTACTCTTCAAACGAGAATTGATGACGTTGCATGATGATAGTGTCTTTATCAGTAAGTTGCATTCGACTGCGAGACTTCCTCTGGCTTGGTCCTTTAGCCCCACCACCGACTTCCCGCCCTAGTGGCTTCTAAAAACAAGGAAATTCTAGTGCTTTGGCAGCGTAGTCAGTAAGACGGCAAACTCTCAATCTGAAGATTGCGTGTTCGATCCCCACTTCGAAGAGAGTTTTTCTTTTCGTTTTCTTTGACGGTCGCATGCCTCGAGTACGCTTGGCAACAGCGTCTGTGGAAGGCTGTTTGAATTCGCCAGCGCAGCGCTCTTATTGGCCAACTTTAGCTGCGAATAACTAAAAAACTGTACGACTTTTACTAGATTTTTTTTTTTGTATTTATTTCGTTAATGCAACGTCCCGAACACTGCCCTTACCCGCCGATGACTGAATTTCTGACCACCCTGTATATCAACGAGATTATTGGATGATTTAGATTGTAACGTGTACTCTGCGATTAATAGATTAGCTCAGGATAGAAATAGATGGAGGATTTCATCGAACCAGTCTAGAGACTGACGACGGTGGTAAAGGCATGTAATGATCAGGTGCTTGTTTTTCACACTCGATCGATTAACTGCCACGAATTTTGATACTTTCGACGGTATAAGTGATCATTACGAATCGTAAATAGTGTATTAAAGCTGCCATACACTAATTTCTATTAAAGTGGTATTGTAAGGTTGAAAAAATGTTAACAGTGAGTTCTTTGTAGTTTTGATCCATATTTAAAGTGATAAATATAAATAAAGTCTGCAGATTGAGAACTCCAAAAGACGACAGTAATATATATGTCTGAATGCACTGTAGCCGCAATTGCAAACTGTGAGATGTTCAGTGTTGCTACAAAGACAAATCTGTGATTAGGAATTAGCTTGACGAGCTCTCAATCAATTTATCTTCCTGAAATCGTTCTTTTTACAGCCGCATCACATGAATCTGAAGAAATAGCGTTAATATCTTTTCCTCTCTGACGCCCTTACTCGTTGCCTTTGTAGCATTAACTAATTACTGTGGGAGGTCATTCACTATATTTTATTGTTAAATATGAATTTACAAATTATTGAATGTTAGTTTTGGGAGTGGTGTCGGAATAAACTTGTTAACAGTGAGGTTATGAGCGAAATCTATCATTTATCCCATAGCTTCCCAACCTTTTTTGGCCTACCTCCCTCTAATCGAAAAAAAAGTTACCCATCGCCCTCTTTGCAAACAAAACATTATTTGTTCGAGTGCGTGAACCACAATGCAGTGATGTTTAATATTAGTTGACCATATTGTATGCGCCTGGATGCTGCACTGTTGATTGCGTGACTAGATGTACCACAACACTGACAATGTACGGGCATCTGTTACTAAACACGTACCGAGCGTGGTGGGTGAACGGTAATGTTCTGGCCTCGCATTCGGGAGGACGCAGGTTCAAATCCCCCTCTGTACATCCAGCTTTGGGTTTTCTATGGTATCCCCAAATTACTCCAGGCAAATGTCGGGATGGTTCCTTCAAAAGGCCATGGCCGAATTCTTTCCCCTTCCCTGCCTCCAGTCCTTTCTCTCCTCTATTGATGTCGACGAGGCGTAAAGCCAGAAGCAAAATAAAAGATAAACACCTGCTATAATAAACTTAAGAGAGACTACCTTAAAAACTCCTGCTGCCTGAAAACATCTCCCCTCCATCCCCCGGCATGAAGAACCGAGCAACCCCCTCTCCCACTCCGAATTTCCATTTGTCATCGGTGGAAACCGAGAGTGTCCAATTCCATTTCCTCAGCCCGTTTTTCACCGCCATGGTTGTGTGTTGTGCATGAAATCAAAAATCTCACGCCTTATTACATCAATACACGGACCCCATTCACACAGCTCGTCCATGCGAACAGATTCACACTGCTTCTTCGTTCGCGCTCGTTCTCCGAAATCTTCGGAGGGTCAACGGGCTTTCAGTCGCTCTTCCCCACCCCTCCTCCTCACGCACTTCCTTTGGAATTTGCTAGACACCTAGTGACTTACCTGCTCGATAAAATGTAATCACATCAAAAATTAATGTGACTGTTCCATAGTGAATATAGTGGATTTGTAGAAAACTACATCTGGAAAAACCGTTTTGATGTTTGTCCACCTTAAAAAGATTTTTCTTTTTGCTTACGGCTTTACGCCTTGTCGATTTCGAGGTCATTAGAGGCGGGGAAGAACTGGGGGCAAGAAACTGGAACGAATTCAGCCATGACCTTTTTTGAAGGAAGCATCCCGCCATTCGCCTGGAGTGATTTGGGGGAAACCATGGAAAACGCAAATCCGAATGGCTGGACGGGGATTCGAACCCACGTCCTTCCGAAAGCGACCTTAAAAAGAGATGTTTTAATCAAATAGAATAACGAATTAACACCTTTATTCTTGGGTACTCACCATTGTAGATAATATTTTTAAACGTTAAGAAAGGTTTAAACTGTTGTTATCTGCATGATGAGCTTAGATTTTGTTTTATCGTTGACTTCACTGTTGCTACTCTTTCGCATGCGACTGCATGGTATGTCTAAATAAAACTGAAGCATGTTACATTGTTTACAATTTGTGAGTGTTAAATTTTACATCGAACGGCACAAGTTACTTTGAAGCATTAAACAAAATTTGCAACCACGAAGGTTTTCTGAAAAGTTCTTTAATTATAACAAACGTTATTTTATGCATCACGTACACGATAAATGAATTTACAGAGTATTATAAGAAATTATAAAGTTATAAAAAAATAGGATCGGATAAAATTGGAGAAGTAAGTGAATTCTACTACTTGCGAAGCAAAATTACAACCGATGGCCAAAAGCAGGAATGATGTTAATAGAAGACTATCACTAACAAAAAGAGCCTTCATGAAGAAGAGAAATCTTTTAGTTTAAAATATTGATCTAGGAATTAGTAAGAACTTTTTAAAATTCTACGTGTGGAGCACAGCACTTTATGGTAGTGAAACATGGACTTTAGGAATACCAGAAAGAAAGAAAATTGAAGTATTTGAAATGTGGTGCTACAGAAGAATGCGGAAAACTAAGTGGACAGACAAAGTAAGAAATGAACGAGTTTTGGATATGATTGGTGAAGAAAGAAGACTGTGGAAGAAGCTTAAAGAAAGAAGAAATAGCTGGTAGGTCATATTTTTGAGACATGCTGGATTGGTTAATTTGTTAGTGGAGAGAACAGTTGAAGGTAAGAACTGTGGAGTAAGACAGAGATTAGAATATATGAAGCAGATAATTAAGGACGTGGGTTGTATGGGATATGTAGAGAGGAAGAGGTTAGCACAAAATAGGAAGGGATGGAGGGTTACATCAAACCAGTCGAAAGACTGATGACAGAAAAAAAAAAAAAAAACGATGTGTGTTCAAAAAGTTACGGGAATTTTGATTCTTTGGAAAGAATTTTATTTATTCTTCTCCATCGATGTTATCACCTTCAAAATAGACCCCATTAGCTATTATTCACTTATGCGAGCGCTTCTTCAAATCCCCAAAACACTTCTGGAACTCGATCTTTGGGATAGCTTTGAGCTCTTTCAGCGCTGCACTTTTAATCTCATCGATGTTTGTAAAACGATGGCCCTTCAAGGTTCTCTTTATTTTGGGGAACATGTCTGGTGAATATGGGGCTCGCGCATCATTACAGTGTTATTTTTTTGCCCAAAATTCACGAAAAAACAACGATGTGTGAGCAGGTGCATTATCGTGATGCAAAAGCCATGAATTGTTTTGCCACAGATCCGGGCGTTTTCTTCGGACTGCTTCAGGCAAACGGCGTTGAGCTTAAAGGTAGTATTACTTATTGATCCTTTGACCTTGTGGCAAGAACATTATACAAGTGAAAAATCGCCGACTGTATCAAACCACTTGTTATCTGTTTTAACAGCTGACAAGAGGCTAATCATTTAATATAGCATAAAATGTATAGTTATTTTTAAGACATGTTTGCTAACGCAACAACGAAAAAAATCGGGCCAGACGGACTAATAAAACCAGCGAAATTTCAAAATTCCCGTTAATTTTTGAACACATCTCGTATATATTTGCTTATGGTGAATGATGATCTCAAAATTTTGAGGAAACGTCTCGTAGTTTTTCAACGTTATCGCTATCAGTGGTAAAGGCCGAGAACTTTCCAGACCAGCATCGTAATATAGGACATAGTAGTATAAGGCCTCTTTCACAAATGACTGTTTTGGATTGGTATGGTAAAACTAGTCGACACCCGCGACTTCTTACGCGTGGACTTAGAATTTCATTGCCAGAATTGAAAATTGAAAGCTGTTAGTAACGTATGTTTAGTCCCAAACAACATCAAGTCGGCATAATATTACAGGAAAGCCATCACTATATCATTCTATCGTCGAGCCTGTCTCATAAAGAGAGTCAGTTTCCAACATATTTACAAACAGAATGACAAACGAAGGTGCCGTGATGTCGAGAGGGGGGGTGGGGGGGGGTAACTAAGGACAGCTTTATTTCAGATTGGTCTTTTCGTCATCAACATGAGCATCCGATTCTTAGACTTTCTAATAACTTTAGCTGCTCGTGCTCTGCTAGAGCAAGCACATAAGCCAGGTTTACGCCCGCAAGGCATGTCAAAAAAGAAGACAATATAAACTGGTGCCAGAAACATTTAGGCAGACACAAAGTAATGGTACAGCGCTGAGCAAATCGACATCTGTACTAAAATACGTTTTTTTCTCAAAACGAAATTTATTAACAAGTCATACACCAGCAGACTGCACGAGAAGTACAGCTTGAGCAATCGACGTAACATTACAGATTAACACGCGCATCCCTCCGTCTGTCACCATTCGATAAGTTATCAAAACATCGTGACTAAAACTGTTATTCATGTCGTGTGTCCTTCCTACAGGTATGAAGTATTTCCTTGTCAAATTCCATCAATATTGGTATAGCCATTTAGACGATAAACCTTACAAAAAGACAAAGACTTACTTTCGCATATATTTAGTATTATTAGTGCAGATATATCAATACAGCGTAAAAAGGTGTACACCTACATCATTGTTAGACTGCGTACGATTTGCCAAGCATTTCACCCCCTAAATATGTGATATCTAGAGATTAATATGGAATCTGAAAAACTGTTCGTCCAAGCATGGCTCATACGATCAAAAACAATTCTTGAAAATATTTGCCTCCATGAGGATTTGAACCGGGAACTAAGATCCAAGCATTTATGAGCCAGCGCGTTAACCACTGAGCTACCATCCTGCGATTCTGTAAGGTACTACAGAGTCTTACACATCCTTAGCGTCGGTCTATGTTCGTTTCAGTATTTTTTCGAAATTACATTACAATATATACTATTTACACAGAAAAAAATTATCCTATGTCCATCCTAATGCCAAATCGCATCTCCTTGTCAAATTTCATCGCGATCAGATTAGTCGTTTAGCCCAAGAAACGTAACAAACACACAGACAGAGTTACTTTCGCATTTATAATATTAGTATAGATATCGTACGTCCGCATTCCTTTATGGCGTGAAGAGGTGTAGGGCCCCTTTCTCACGGAACGGCGACGGAAAAACGCTGTGACTGTGCCGTTCAACAGCTGTCCACTGCCGCAACAAACGTCGGCAGCCAGACGGAAAAAATATTCCGTTGTATGAAGTCAATAGTGTACGTCGATAAATGCAGGTTTTCATACGCAACAGATTTTTGCCGTGCGTCGTAGGATAGCTGACATACAGTTATGGCTTAAATGTCTACAGTAAAGTACTGATTTCTCTGATTGATAGATTTTTTTATGACTTACGCCTCGTCGATTTCGAGGTCATTAGAGGCGAAAAAGAATTTGATGCAAGGGACGGGAAGTAATTTGGCCATGGTCTTCCTAAGGAACCGTACCGGTATCCGCCAGTAGTGATTTTGGGAAGCCATGGAAAATAGAATCTTGATGGCCGGACCGGAATTCGAATCTGCCTCGTCCAGAATGTGAGGCCTGAGCTTTACCGCTTACCCACCACGCCCGGTGTTGATAAGTGTTAACGTTTCTTTATTGACAATAACCAGATAGAACAAATATGAGGTATGAAAATATAATATTCAAAACTTTTGTAATGTATTTTAGTTACAATTCAGTTGTAAGTAACACATATTGTTTACAAATTATCATAAAAATTAAAATCGACAAATTTAAATTTACATTGGTAATAAATTGCAACGTAAAGCCTATGTATAATTCGTCAAAGGAAATAACTGACATGCGAAAACAATTAATTTTTTTAAAAATCATTCCTAAGCCCTTCAGAAAGCGTGTAAAAGAAACATGTTTCCTCTCTTCTTTGACTGACAAAGTGTACCCAAATGACGCTATTACGTTTCCATCTTGTTTTAAGACGATGAATTAACCATAATGCAATAATTTTCGGCTTATTGATGGCAACACTGTGATCTTAATGACGTTAAAACGTGACCGGAGCTCAGTCGACGGCAAACAATCGTGTGTGAAAGCAAGAATGCTACGGTAAAATATCGTGCGCCTTTTTGTAGTACCTCCAAAACTGTCGTGTGTGAAAGCTGCCAAAACACAAAATGTTTTGGGGAACTGTTTAAGGGTTACTGTCACAGGAAATTCTCGTTGCTTCAGTGACGGTGGGAAATCTCATGGATTGACAGTTGTGGCATCATGCGCTATAAGTATAACATATATTTGCTTGCAGTTGTATCTTTAACAAACAAAAACAACTAACAAACATTGATGGCTACTCAAGTATAGTTGCCATACGATCTTTAACTAGCATGAAACCAGCACAGAATTTAATGACTCTTCAATCTGGAAGTTACAGTTTTAATTGTACAGGGCGTTCGCCGGGAAACGCAACCCACTGTTAGCGCTACAAGGAAGAAACTGCTCGTGGCGAGCGAACGCTCAGTTTCCGGCATTGTTCGACCGTCGGCCGCGGACTATTTCATAATAATTACGCTTCATAAACTTCATAAACTTGTGTGCTAAGCATTTAAATGTGACGTAATTCATTAGCTTACCTTATAAAAGATGCTGGAAGTGTTGACCCTCTTGTGTAATGCACATTTCACATCTTCTGAACATATTTCGAGACACACGCTGCCCTAACTGACTTAATGATTTTTTGGGTGACTGTTCTAGTCGAAAAGCGATATCGTCAATTTTCTCCTCTGTGAGAATACGGTTGACCGACAGTCTCTTTTTGTTAAAAAATGAACCCGTTTCTCTTACTTTTTTAACCAGACGCAGAATTGTTGATTTAGCTGGCAGTAAAGCGCCAGGAAATTCGCGACGAAATTTACTGCGACACTTTTTAAACGACTTCTTCTTCACATATGTATCGTAGAGAAATATTCTTTGTTGCAAACTGTAACGTACCATAATTATACTCATACTCAAACACGGTACAGATTAATAAGAGTATGAAGCCCCAAACCAGCCAAACCGCAAAGAAACTTTTATTCACAACACTGATTAATAAGAGACTGAAGTCACAAACTATCTACAATGCAAAGAAACCGTTCTTAACAATGTAAGGGTCACTGCAATGCACTGTTGGGGCAGCGGAGGTGTTAAACAGTGCGGTGATTCACGGTGCCGGTTGGCGGAAACTGCTGGCTTCGCTGTCCGAGCAAGTTGCCGACGGCAACAGACTGGGAGGGTAGCGTTTTCCGGCGAACGCCCTGTACTTATAAGTAAGTGGTTAGTGTGTAGTGTATGGTACTCTATGGAAGGGTGAAGAAACAGTAATATTACTATGAGTGTGCTGAAACACTGGTTGACACAACACTTGCAACTGAGGGACCAGAAGTCTCCACTGCTGCTACTTGGAAAAAACACTTAGTTGTTCTCCCTAAAGAATTTGCATAAAATGACAAAATGTTAGTTAAAGAAGTGGGTGTAGATAGTAGACGGAGCTACCACCGCAAGTGTTAACGTGTATACGTCTTTCTTTAGCCAAATAGCCAGTAAAACAGTAAATATTGCCTATAACGTAATGTTTTATTTACATACACACTTAAGTGATAAACATTTTATTTAGGTACACAAGAGAAACTACTGCTCAATACTAAACTGGTAAGACACATGTTATAGAGGAGGTTTGCAGTAGTAAAAATAATGTTCATAACATTTTATTTAAGTAAGCAAAAACTACGGCTAGACGCATAATTACTAATCATTTTATTTGGTGGCTAAAGAGAAACTTCTGTTCAATACTTAACTACTACAACACTTGTTTCAGAGGAAGTTTACGGAAGTAAAAATGCCCAGGCTGGTCGATTGTGGTATAGTTGTATTACTCTTGGCAGCCCACCTCTGTCGGAGGCAGTAACTCCCTCCCCCGCACTACTGGGTCCCGCTGTGGTAGTGGACCCTACAGATTTCTTTCGCTCCCTTTCTTCCTCAATCGTTATAGCCGACAACTCTCCTCATTTCCAAGGAGGTTTGCTTAAATACTTTTCAACGATTCTGCGTCCACTTACTTTCCATGTACTTTAACATTTTCATTTTCAGAGTATCATAATTTGTCGACCATGGTTTTAAATGTTCCGCCGTAGTGTATTTCACGCGGAATGATTATTTTGCTTCAATTCACGTGACAGACGATCGCGGCACGGTCTCTACGGCCACTCAGCGTACACATAATAGCTATTTCGTTGGCCGACCAGTCGCGTGCCTCGCTTTCGTCGTGCGGAAGGTGAGAAAGATGTCGGCTAATATTCTTAACTATTTAAAGTTTTTGTATGTCGGACGCTTTTCACCTCGTTGTCCTCTATTCACTAATCTTTGAGTAATAGCAGTTTTAAACTTATTTCCCTTGTGATTCTGGCATGCCACTCAGCACCTAATCTGGATTAAGTATTCACTTAAGAACGGCTACATGGAGCGTAACATTACGCGCTGCTTACTTGTGTAACGGTATTCGACGTGTTCAATAATAAAGCATTTTCACATAAAAGAAGTGATGCTACAGGTAAACAGTTATGAAGCCACAACGATATAATTTTTAATGAAAGGTGACATATTAAAACTATAATCAAACGCAAGAATGGTCATAATACACATTTCTTTTGCATCCAGAAATGTAGTTGTTATTGCCATTCGAAATCAATAGATTCAGCCATAAAAAAAAACTATTTGAAAAATGATTGTAGAAGCCTAGGACCTAAAACACACACAATAAATGAAATTATTTCGACTCAATTACAACTGAAACAATACAAATTTACCAGTTAAAATAAGCACAAAAGCAACAACAACGAAACAGCTGACAGCAGGACCCAATATACAGTCTTACTCTTTATTAAATGCAACGATGCTGTGGACACAAATGAATCGTGCAGTGAATTCACACAACATTAAGGAACCACAGGTGTAGTGTTTGAATCGGCGCAAAGGATGCTGCAATACAATAATCACTCATTCCACCGCGAACGTTAAAGTAAATGGACCAGAAATGTACGTATTTACAATTATACTTGGGAAAAGAGGTGTACTTATCTTTAGTCCAGTAATCAAAGCAAACATTATTGTGTGTGGTCTAGGCCCTCAGCTTCTATCATCATTTTTCAAATAGTTTTTTTTGTGGCTGTCGATTTCGAATGGCAACATTTAATCTGTATAAAGGATTCTAATGATTACAAGACCACTATGGGTGCCGTAACTAGTAGTAATTCTGATACAAATAATTAATAAAACACATGAATATAACCGGTACGCAAAAAGTCCAAATGTGGTGGAATGTTATTGTTCTTCAGTCAAAGATATGCCATGACTAGCTAAACACAAATTGTCGGCGAGAGCACGAGATCTCTTAAAAAACGGCGCCATAAGAAATAAGAGTAATGCGGAGGCCATCTGCAAATTGTCCATGTGAATAGTCTCAGGGCCGCTGTTTTGGCGGGGCACACGAGTCACAGTGGTCGCGGTATCTCTAACAAGGAGAGGTCTTCAGTGTGGAAATTACTATTGTAGAACGAACATCTGAAAAATAATACGTCACCTCTGGTTTCTTGCCCTAAAGCAGTTCTGCATGGTGGGCCTCCGTTAAATAGAAATCGGGAATTAAAAAGTGTAAAAATTGTGTCCTAATGACTTATACCGCCACGGAAGACCAATTGTTAATAACGTCGATTTAGCCGTGCGTGTTGAGGCCATGTTTTCCTGAGCGGGAGTCTTTAAGTTCGATCCCACGACCCGTGATTTTTTTTCTGTTTGTATTTTTTTTATTGCTATTCGATCTTGTAGCATTACAAATTCGTTTTGAAACAACTTCTCAAATTATTTATTTTCCTTTGAGAAATACACAAATGTTTGGATGATGTAAATCATAAAAACATTTGAAACAAAAATTACGTTCACACCAAGAAAATTTTATGATGGATATCCTTTCACAGTCACTTACTGTATTTATTATTGATGTAGCAAAGAAGATTTCGTTAACTAACTGTGAACGTTTTCGCGGCGGCAGCACTGTAGATAATACTCTCGGGATTCTAGCCGCGTCAAATAAAAGTCGACTGGCGACGTTTCGAGAGCCGGCACTGCTCCCATTGTCAAGCCCTGCTTAACTAACTAAAACTGCCTAGCGGTAGTCTCTATATAGGGCTACCGGACGGGAGAGGAGGGGAACTCGCGCGGAGGGCGGGTCTGCTCGCCGTGACCTCGACAAAAATGCTGTCACCAAGCAGACCCGCCCTCCGCGCGAGTTCCCCTCCTCTCCCGTCCGGTAGCCCTATATGGAGACTACCGCTAGGCAGTTTTAGTTAGTTAAGCAGGGCTTGACAATGGGAGCAGTGCCGGCTCTCGAAACGTCGCCAGTCGACTTTTATTTGACGCGGCTAGAATCCCGAGAGTGTTATCTACGATTTCGTTAACATTTGTAAAATCATAATTTCAATTCAAAATTAATGAAGATAAGACCGAAATTGGCAAATTTTAACGAAATCTGTTTTCCTACATCAATAATAAATACTGTATATGGCTGTGGATGGATATCCATCATAAAATGTTCTTGGTGTACACGTAATTCTTGTTTCAAATGATTTTATGATTTACATCATCCAAACATTTGCGTATTTTTCAAAGGAAAATAATTAATTTGCGAATTCTGTTTCAAAACAAATTTGTAATGCTACAAGATCGAATAGCAATAAAAAAACACAAACAGGGAAAAAAATCGTGGGGCGTGGGATCGACATTTGGATCCCCGCTCACACACCGGCTAAACCGAAGTTATCAACAAATGGTCTTCCGTAGCGGTATAAGCCATTTAGACACAATTTTTACACTTTTTAATCCCCGATTTCTCTTAAGCCGCGTTTCCATGACCTCTCGTAACGGAGGCGGCACCTCATTAGGCGAAGTGTAGGGACAAGCGCGCGCCACAGGTTAGCCCTCGCTTACCTCGCCGCCACCTCCCCACCACGTTGCCTAGTGTCGTTTAGCACAGAGCACTTTACAGCAACAGAAGGGGTGCGCACCTGTGCTGCAAACCGATAACAACAGTGGCACCTCTACACACGCCTGTGATGTTTACCGACACAGAGTTGGTAGCTGCGTCTCATCTTCGCTAGCAGAGGCGGCCCTGTTCCCATGGCGTGTTGTTGAGTATCCGTCCCGTCCCGTCTCCGTTACAAGAGATCGTGGGAACGCGGCTTTAAACGTAGGCCCACCAGGCAGAACTGCTTTAGGGCAAGAAACCAGAGGTGACGTAGTATTTTTCAGATTTGTTCGTTCTATGATAGCGATTTTCACGCTGAAGACCTCTCTTAGTAAGGCTACATTACCCGCGTGAGTCGGCAGCCCGACGTCCTAGCTCGACTTCGTACGGCGGCGAGGCGGGCGCGCGGTAGTCGTAGGTTCCAAAGCTTCAACAAAACAGCAAGAGATAAGCTGTGTAAGAAAATATCACTGCACTAACATTGCTGTGGGTCACACACACTGCAGTTCGAGTCGTCACGTTTCGGGCTTTGCCGGTAGCGGCGCGGCTCGCAGATTAATAATTTTCATAATTATTTTGTTGCGTAACACAAATTAATACATAACACACAAAATTAATATTATACATTCATATAAAACAAGTGTGAATTTTTAATAATATATGTACATATTTTTAACCCTTTGACTGCTGTAGACGCGTTAACGCGCGTGGCTACTACTGCGCCCAGGTGCTCCAGACGTGTATACACGCGCCGCCTTGCCGCTCTGTCTCTGCTCCAGACGTGTATACACGCGCCGCCTCGCCGCCCTGTCTGTACTCCAGACGTGTTAACACGCTAGCCTCTTAGCGGCCTGGCTATGAAGCCATATTTCCACCCAGGGTGGTTAGTTGTTTTCCTCATTCGGCCCTTGAGCATTGGCAGCTGCGATCTAATTTGTGTTGCTCTTTTCCTTTTAGTTTTCGCTGAGAAAATGGCATACAGTCATTATTTTTTTTAACTGCTTAACGTCTCTTAACAGCGAGGTTTTTAGAGATGTTAAAGAATGGGGGGCAAGGAATGGTAAGGAATTCGGCTATGGCCTTTTGAAGGAAGCATCCCGGCATTCACCTGGAGTGATTTGGGGAAACCATGGAAAACCCAAATCTGGATGCCTAGACGGGGATTTAAACCATCGTCCTCCCGAATACGCCGTCGTGTTTGTACCGCGGAAGAAATCATGGAGATTATTACTAGAAGCGACAGTGAATATAATCACTTTAATATGGATGACAGTGATAACCCTTCGACAGGATCTCGATGTAATTTTCCTAAGCTGTGTACATCAGCTAGTGGAAAATGACCATTTTTCAGAGTTTGAAGCTACAGATTGTTCGAGCGAAATGTGTGGAAAAAGAGAATGCTTTAGTGACGTGTTTGACAGCATGTGCTTGTCGATTAAGCTGCAGGACACAAGTGTGGATTACGTTAACATTCCAGCAGTTTGTCATTTTTCCTGATATTTCTAACGGAATATCATATGATATCTAATGCTGATGAGACCAACAGATACGCGAGAATCAATTCACACTATATTTTCACTATGAAGTGGTTTAAAAAGTTCTTTTTCCACATTCTCGAACACTGCATTTTAAATGCTCACGCTCTTCACCGAGTAGTAACCGGACGAAAAATGCCAGTTGCAGAGTTTCGTCTGTTGCATCCATAAATTTAAATTTCGTGAGGAATTTTTCAGGATTTCCTGACACCCCCCCCCCCCCCGTCTTGTAAGATCAGGTTCCGTGAGACGCCACCCCCCCCCTTGAAATCGCCCTCGCAACTTTTTGAGACCTTTTTTCCAAATTTCATTCTTATTGCAAATTCAAAGAAGAGCACGCCAATGCGTAAATGCGCTGTATGTTCGATACAGAAAGTGCGTCGAGAAACCAATGCAGAACATGTAATGTATCACTGTGTGTTGTACCATTTTTCAAGGCTTATCACACAAAAAGAATTACTAACCATAGTTAACTGCAGAGTAATAATTATATTACATTTATACGCCTCTAAAACTAAAGAAAATAATTAAAAAAATATATATATATTAACCGGGTCAAAAAGAAGACTGGAAAATTTGTGCAGAATTTGTGAAAGGTATTCGGAAAGGTTCTCTCCAGATAAATTACTACGCTCACAAACTAAAAACATTTCAGTTGCTGTAATATATATATAGTATATGAAGTACCGTCATGTTTGATTACGCAGACATTTACTTTTAGAGGAGCTTTAAACTGAAAAACTTTAGATGTTATATTAACTGTATTTATTTTGTATCTGCGGTTTCAAATCGCAGAGCGACAGCAGAAGAACTCCACACACAACGCTCCAGATGTATTCAGTCGCTGTTTGCCGGCCTCGGTAGCGTAGGGGCTAGAGTGCTAGCTCCGCGTGCCGAAGGCCGCCGGTTCGAATCCGGCCGCGGGCATGGATGTTTAAGTGTTGTGTGTCTGTGTGAATGTCCTGTCCGTCCTGTGGCGTCCATACACTGAAAGCAATTAAATTACCTTGAGCTGGCTGTATGGCCTCCGTTGCCAAATGCCATTTAAAAAAAAAAAGATGTATTCAGCACACAGCGGTCCGGTCTAATGCGGCATTCCAGCGCAGGTAAACAGCTTAGGCGTAAACAAAGCCGCACTCAGCGAGGGCTCGGCCGGCCGAACCGTAGCAGTTAAAGGGTTAAGATAATGCAATTAGAAAGAGGCCAAAATAAGTTCTTGCAACGTGATTGCCTTGCAGGGTGTTAATCCCTCACCTGCACAGCCGTTTAAGTATCCTGTGAATTAGTCTTTCCGGAAAACCCATCAGCATGTGCGTAACCGTCACCCCCTCTCAATGGTCCAAGATTTTCGGTTGGTAGTTGTTCATTTCTGTTTATTTTGCAATGGCGTACGTCATAAGATTAAATGAAATATCAAATCGCGCTCACTAATGACCTTCCAGTACCAGGATCGCTAGGCGATTGCTGACGCCCAGAGTCAGACGCTGCATAGGAAGCCCACCTTAACATCGGATTCAGTGCAGGTAGTCGAGGTCAGGTATAACAGTCCCTACTCACCGCGTTTGGATTGTGCGCTTTTGTCACAACCGCAGAACCACACGCCGTAGCACAGTGACGGTCACCCGGCAGGGACGGAAGTCCACGTTATCAGGCTTGTAGACCCCGGCATAGAACATCCGAAACACATGTGTCAGTGGGGTGGGTCGTGAAACTTTCACTCACTGGCCTCAGGGGGCGTCCATTAATTACGTGAGGTGTTTTCCCGGAATTCCGGATCCCTCTCTCCCTTATGGTGAGACTTCGTGAGATTTGGTCGGACCCCACCCCTGTAAAATGACGTGACATTTTGACGCAATCCCTCCTCCCACCCCTACGAATGGACCTCGCAACTTTTTGAGACCTTTTTTTTTACCCCCCTAAAGTCGGTTGGTTTTTACCCTCCTAAAATCGACTTTCGCGGCATTTGTAGACTCTTTCTACGAGAATTTCAAAACCTCACGTGAGATTTCCGTTGACCACCCCTCCCCTTTGGTGAGGTTTCGTGAGATTTCGCCGGACCCCCCCCTCTCCCTCCCTATTTCACCTCACGTAATTAATCGACGCCCCCTCACATTCCAACTCGCAAGCGCGCGAAGACTTCGACGCAGCTAATAGGCGGTGGATTTGGTGTGGACGGAAGTCTGCTTACTCGCGGGATCTTCCTTGCCCTCTCCATTTTTGATTGAATAACAAGAATGGCGTCCCTAGCCATGACACGTACAAATGTGTCTGAGAACTACTCAGAACAGAGGGGATTACACAGTCATTAAAACAACATGAATTTACTCAGAACTTAAAACAATCAGCCGTTAAGAATTACGCCTAGAATGGACAAAACCGGAGAGCTTTGACACAGTAAAAGTATCCTCATAGTAGGAGCGAAGGGAGCTGAGAAAAAAAAAAAAAGCTGAAATGGCAATTGCAATCATTTCAAATACCGCAGGGTCACGCGTGCTGTGATTTGGGAATACTACATATTGTTCCAGATTAGAACTTTACTGTACAAAGTGGCAACAAAACTGGTAGGATGATATGAGGCCCAGATCCTGCAGCCACGGTAATACCAACATCGTATCACTAAAGATTGGGAAAAATCTAAAAATTCAAAATTTCCCCATATAATGTTGGTGTTTGGCTCAAAAACAACGCGAATCCATGGATCCTCTTTACGAATCTGCTGTATATCGTTGTGGCACGTTGACCCATGTCAGAGAATTCTGATTTAGTGACCTTGATGTGATGATTGTTATTGTTATGTATCTATTTCTTGTCAATAAGGATGAAGTGAACCTAACTGCGATAAAATAGAAGGGTGGAAAAAATACTGCAGAGACATGTGATTAGCAGCTGTATAGGTTAGGACAATCTTAATGAAGTGTGACCTATATTTATAACTGATACCTATGGAGTAATTATTGCAAGCTTTGGAATAATTTAAAAACATGAAAGCATTAGGAACAGACAATATAAATCTTCAACTAAAAAAATATTCATCGATCGTTTACTGAAACGAATATTAAATGGACAACAGGTTACATATCACAAGTTTGAAATGATGCTTTGATCATGCCAATTTCGAAAAGAGGTAATGTAAATGTTTTTGCACTAATTATCCTACTTAACTCAGAATACAAAATACATGCAACAAAGTGTGCCCTGTATCACTCACATTATTTAAATTTTACAAAGACGCCGTCATTGACAAATGGTAAAAAAATACAGTAGCAAAGTTATTTTAGAAATAGCTACTTATTATTTGCGTATGATGTTAACGAAATCTTGTAACCTGGAAATATCACTAGTCAAATCCAAACTACACACATTTGACAAGAGCACTAGATGACACATGTAGAGCAGGTTACAGATTGTAAATATTAACGGACGTATATTTAATATAAAAATGATATTGATTTCAAAATTCAAAAAATTCTAAACATATGTGATACAATTAAAAGAATGTAGCATGGAAACGCAAATGCTGATTCCAGCATAGAATTTTATAAAATTATGGCAATCCCCGTATTGCATTATGGACAGAATGTTAGACCCTGACAAAAATGAAATTCAGAAGGTAATTTTTTTTTAAACAACCTAGTATGTAATTCAAGTAAAAACTAGGTGTAAGAAGCCTATTGGATGAATTGCATGACTACCAAATTAGATATTCTAAAAATATTGAAAGTAAAAGTAGTCACAGAATACCAAAAATATTACTCAAGCACATGTATTGTTGCAGGAAAATTAGTGTGGGGAGGCTCACGGAAAATATGGGAAGATCAGTTGAATATAGAACAGTCTTGTGAAGACTAATCCTTGAAGTTGATGATGAATTATCCATGAGTATTGAATCTGCGCTCTATATCGAAGTGCCTACGAAATGTTGACCCGTACTCTTCTGCCTTTGATCTAAAAGTTTGACAACACCTGTTGGAATGCATAAAAACTTTCTTTTAAGATGATCTTCATTCTTTTCATTAACAAACAGTACTTTTTTACCACGTTGAAAAAGCTTATTAAACGCTTTCTCCCTTGAACCATCGGCCTGTAGTGAGCAGTTAATAGGCTTATTACAGGCTACTGTTTATACTGCATGAAATGCTAACTGGTTAATATGATGACAACGTCCTCTGCGACTGAATAGCATTCGGACACTGTGAGTCAATCACAGATTCCCCGCTGCTAATCTGTAACGATTCTTCTGTCTGTTGGATTACACTGTCTGTCCTGACAAATGGTTTCGTTTGCCTTGTTGCTAATCATGCATCGCTGCCCGGCCGGCTGTTATTCCAGACATCCCGGATCTTTTACCATCCTAGGTTGATAGTTCAGTACCTCTGTCATTCGTGCAACGATGACCTTCCACCTGTTAGTCTTGAACTCCTTCCTACATGATCGCTGTCACTGGGCTGTCCTATTGCTGGTTGTTACTTGTGAAGTGACTACCCGTCTCTTATCCATATCAGTAGGAAGGGAATGCCGATCAGTGCACAGGCGTGGGAAAATTTCATTATTGGTCCACTAATCACTTGTTATCTTGACTGATCAGGATCAAAGGGTGCAAGGTAGGTCATAGGTCAGTGTTTCTCAAACTTTTAAGCTCCACGTACCCTTATAAAATTTCCCATGCGCTGGTGAACCCCCTTGAGAAAAAACTGCGAACTTTTTTTTTTTAGCTCCATTACTAGCGACAGGGAGCAACAATGAGCAATATTCACAATATTCACCATTGTGCGTATTATACGCATGAGATAGCCAGTCCGCCATTACGGAAATTTTCTCGCCAACCCTTACGATCAACTGGCGAACCGCAAGGGCTCACGTACCCCCACTTTGAGAAACCGTGTCATAGGTCAAGGACCACGCACGTTGCCACAAGCGCGGGAAAATTTCGCCTACCATGTGAAAATTGGATTTTGCCTCTCCCTTGTACAAGGTTATGGACAAATGATGCCGCCAGGTCAACCACCACGCTGATACCCCATACCTAACATTCGCGGACTGCTTTGGAGTCGGCGGTTCGATGTTCGGTTGGGGTAAATTCAATGAATTTTTGGCATATACGCTGTACAACACGCAAAGGTATATTTGCAACATCAGTAATCAGCTCGAGGAGGCATTTTAAACCTCGTACACTATACATGAGTGGCAATGTCTAGGATGAATGTCATTAACACGATAAATCAGTTTCAGCGCCGATTAGGTTGTTTCATCTTTAGAATTAAGGGGAATGAAATCCACAAATCTTCATATCTATACGACTTCACTGGAATAAGAGTAGGGTAATGGTTTTGGTATCCTGTAAAGACTTCACTGCATCGATTCTTTAATATTGTAGTTGATGAAAATTTTCTTCAACAGATCTGTAAACAATGAACAATGATTTGGAATCCGAAACGTTACAAACTAAACACACTGCGCTTTGATGGGAGTGGTAATGCTTCCTCACAGCGTTGAAGAATTGTTTGGGAAGACAGCTCTTCAACGCTGTGCATTATGGACATGTTACAAGTTTCATCTTTAACGTTTACTTGCTGCCTAATAATAAACCTGTATTAAGGCGTCACAGTATCAAATTTTCTCAATTTTTCCTTACATTCATGTATACAGCATTCGTATTCCTGTGTAGAATGTTACAAAAATACAATACCTATCCCCTACACTGACACGTGTCAAACCCTAAATCCGTCTATTGAAATACATGCAGTGAATTCAGGAAATAACTACAGATTTATTATTTAACATATACTTACAAGATTACACAGACATATAAACAAACTGTGAAAGTTTTTTTGAGTGTCTACAGATGTTCAATATGTGCACCTTTAGTGACTCTTGCACACGTCAAGTCTATAATCGAGTTCTTCCAATACCCGATGCAGCATGTCTAGGTCAATGGGAGCAAATGCATTGGTGATGCGAACCCGCAGATCTGGCAGATCAACTGGTACTAGTGGCACTAACACTGTGTCTTTTACGAAACCCCAAACAAAGAAATCGCAGGGGGTTAGGTCAGGGGAACGAGGAGGCCATGACATCAGCTGACGATCAGCATCCCCAGCACGACAAATCCATCTGTTTGGAATCCTCGTGTTTAGGAAATTACGGACCACTAGAGAAAAATGGGGTGGAGCACCGTCCTGCTGTAAAAATGAAATCTTCACTGTCAGCTTCCGGAAGTGGCATGAGCCAATTCTGCAACATTTGCAGATAGATTTTTCCCTGTGATCGTCACCTCATTAAAGAAGAAAGGCCCATAAAGTTTCTTTCGTGAGATCGTGCTAAGCACGTTCACTTTGGGAGAGTCACGAACGTGCTGCACATAAGCATGGGGGTTTTCGGTCCCCCAAATGCGCACATTGTGGCTGTTCACTTTTCCACTCAAATAAAAAGTGGACTCATCACTAAACACAAGTTTTTCTGCTAATGTTTCGTCTTGTTCTAGACATTGGGCACAGAATTGAAAACGACGCACTTCATCGTTGTGCGACAGTGCTTGTAGCAACTTTAACCTGTAAGGCTTCATACACAGTCGCTTCCGTAGGGTTCTACAAACGGTCTTATGTGGAATACCTAATTCCCTGCTCGCTCGAGGAGTAGACTTCTGTGGGCTACGAACGTAACTGGCGCGCACACGTTTCAACGGTTTCTTCAGACACAGGAGGGCGACCCGTTGTTTTACCTTTACAAAAGCTTTAAACTGTCGATACAAACGCCGAATGGTGTTAGCATGCGAGGGATCCTTTACGAACTTTGTTCTAAAGTGTTGTTGAACAGTTACCACAGACAGAGACGAATGAAATTCGAAATCAACGTACGCTTTCTCACTTTCAGCCATTTTGCTCTCTACCGCTCCAGCGGCCACCGCGGGAAGCTTGCATTTAGTGCAATCGAAACTTGGAGAGCCACTTCTCTTATAACAGCAAATCCCATCATCGTACCTGTAATAGGACAGCAAAAAGAAAAATCGTGAAATCGCTGCAATCATTTTGACTAGCCCTGTATAAATTACATCCCCTATGCATTTAAACTCCATTGTCCTTACAGTCTGAAAGTAACAGGATTTATTAAACAAAATAAAAATTTCTGTCAACTAGTTCGGCTTATCCTACGTTGTGCAACACTCCGTCATGTTGAGGGTCGAATGAAATGTACTTCTTTATTATGCTTAACACAATCAAATGGAACATAGTTGTATCCGCAGACGGATTAATGGCGTGCCGAGTTAAGAGCTTCCAAATGCAATCAGACTTTTCAATTGACTGTGGACAGTTTCTTATGAAATTAGGACCGCATTGTGGCTACCGATACAGTTATTGGATGGGTGCAAATGAGGGCTAAGTCTGTCTGTGTGTGTGTGTGTAAATCAGGGAAGATATTGTCTATACCAGGAAAAGAGCTGCTGTTTTAAGACAGTCGCGATGCCACATATAAGATACTGCTCCACAGTACTTATAATGGCAAGTAAGACAGAAATTAAAGACAAATTTAAGAAATGAAATTAGAGTAGCGTTTAATAAAAGACGTACAGAAAATGTGCTTAAATGTTAGGTTATTTATACATTGAAATAGAAGTAGTAAAGTATTACATATAGTATGAAAAATAATGTATTACCATGATATCTAAATAAACTGGTACAAAGAGACAGTAATATACATAATTATGGGACTAGACAGTTCAACCATTTTCATGTGATACACAAATAATGTATTAAGGCTCAAAAGACTTTTCCATAAAGCACTAGTTGTCTACAAAAATTGCCCTTAGAATTATAAAAATAAACTATCTCTGTTGGAATATTTAGGGAAGCGGTGAACGAAATGTGATTCTGTAAAAATTATGATGAAGTTATTCCCTCTGTTAAAAGAAATTAATAATAATACGAGTAATATCGCTTATCCGTGTAAGTGTATATAAATATATTAATTAGTGCATTGCTATAATTTTGTAAAATACAATAAATGTTGTAATTATTGGAGAAATTGCGAACTTTTTGTAAACTAGTGTAAAGCGTTAATTTCAGAAATTTTGTGTGTCTACCCCACAAAATTCGTTTATTCTTCAATATCAGTTTTGAACTTTTGTAAAAGCTAGTAGTATTACCTTGTAAGTCGCTGATTCCGACGCAGGCTCCGCGAGCTCATACTTTGAATACTGTTGTTGCGAAAATATCTGTGCTTTTTATACAGCGTAGATGTAAAAAATTCAGTGAATTTGCGTCACCGCTGACTCCAACGCAAGCTGCGAATGTCAGATAACAGATATAAGTGCTGTGGATAGTCGATTCATTGACAATAATGGCAGGCTTGGAGGGACGTTGTATCACAGGCAATGGAACCCCTAGAGGCTGCCCAATGATACACCATGGAGGAAAGAAATATATGGAGACGACGCAAGGGACCTTCGCCACGCATTGAAGTGACGCCGGACGGAGAGCAGTGGGGAGGCGTGGCCGTCATATTACCTATCCATACAGACACGGGGAATTTGTACAAAGCCTCAAGGGGACTCTAGGATAAACGTGACGCCGCAATGTGATGATGGATTATTATGTAACTCGATGAGACAAATAAAAAATGAAGAATATTTTTTTTTTTTGGATATCCTGCTTAGTTTTCGAGATATTCTGTCTCAAATGTGAGATGTTTTTGGTTGAAATTCAGAAGAAAAAAATTGTCAAAGTCAAATTTGATGATGGATTCTTATTTAAAAATACGAAACAAATAAAAAATAAAGAATAAACATTTTCGATATCGTGCTTAGTTTGTAGTGCCCCCACCTGGACACCGGTAAACCTACGGGGACCTATGGCGAACCTGGCAGCAGGCCGAGCGGAGACTTGGCCAGATTCGATGAGAGGAATGAGCGAATGGGTAAGGATCGATCATAGTAGTCGATCTGGGATCGGAGGGAGACATCCGTGGTAGGATCATCAGGGTGAATGATTTCATAAACATGTCATATATACAATATTTACTATCACGACTGTACAAATTTACAAGTGGTATGCTGAATACGCAAGGTGCTATTGGGCTGCCTTCAGACATCCTACTATGACATATACTGAATACTGCAAATAGGTTGATTATTGTAACTGCATGGGTGTGACATTTACTATGAGGACAGCAAGAGCTTCTTCGACTGTGGGCGATTATCTATACCAGAAATCCCCAGCTTTAGACATTGTAGAGGACCCTAGCTCCCTATCTACAATTCAACGACGGCGTTCCATGTCCAACCATAACCTACAGCAGAGCCAACCTGTTATGCGCTGTTCTTCTTCTTCGTGTGCGACGCCACCCCGCAGCCACGGCCGCCAGACGCGGCTCGACGTCTGCGTCCCCTCTGCTCCAGACTGTTGCTGGCTGCGACTGATTGATGAAGACAATACAAGACAAGACAAGACACTCTCCGATACCCGTGCAGAGGTTTTTACACCACCCTCCCACTACGGTCCTAAAGTGGAGGGGCAAATGGTAGCCAATGATGAGGCCGATGCATGCCGTCATCTGTCCTCCTTAGCTCGACCATTGCGCACTTTTTCCTACTGTCAGCGCTCTAAATCCTCGGTCGATGCCTCTATCTGGTTTCTTAACATGCTACTTGCTGTCCTCATTTCATAATTGACAAATATTTAACTTATGAGCCAAGCGAACAACTGCGTTCGCTACACCTCCCTACCCTCAATAAGTTTTGGCTCCACTCCAAAACACATCTCAAGCCTAATTTACATTCTCATCTGTAAAAACAAATTTCCTTAAAATCTAATTACAAATTTTCCTTACAAGTAAATACAATTTCTTTTCATACTGAGTACATTTCCTTGGTACATGTTCTGTCTGTTCTGATTTTGCCAAAATGCTATGTGTGTCTGTGTTACATTCTGTGAATCTACATGTTATAATGTATATAATTTTAGTGTTCTTCTGTGTATCAAAATTACTCTTTCTCTCTTGTGTGCGTTGCAATGTTGACGTGTACATCGTGTAATGATTCTATTTGTTTAATTTGAAGCGATCGCAACAGACGAAAGCGTCCCCTCGTATGTGCGACATTGTTTACTTCCGCAACAGGTGACTGGTCTGGCTAGCGCTGAGCGTGCACTCTCATCGCTGGCGAGACTGTAGAAGGCCTTGCATGTGTCAGCAGGCTCGCTCCCGCTCGTAATATCTAGAACACTCGTAGTGTACAATTAGCACAGAATACTTTTTAACTTATTACAACAACAGAACATTTTACAAACTCATTTTTAAGTTTCTACAACAATAAATTATCATAACACAGACATTATTTCTTTCTTGTATTCCTGCAGACAGTCAATGTTTGTTTGATATTTATTTTTTCGCTTTTAAGCAACTCATAGTTGAACATTTGTTATTACAGACCCCACAATAACATTTACTCACAATTAGTCTTAATACACAGTAAAATACCTTAGGCTTTCAACTTATAGTACAGCTCGTATCCGTTACATATTCTCTGCATATTTCATATTTTTTCTCTCTTTATAATATTAGGTAATGACTGTTACGGAATTATCTTACCAGCTCTCTTATAATTAAACTCCAATTAATGTTTCCGCTAAACCTTCGCACCACTTCGCTATTACTCTGGAAATACAGATTATTACCTCGATATTGCAGTGATTACTCGGAGTTACTTGTACCTTCTTCCTTCAACAATTAATGTTATTGTGTTATTTTTTTTAACTCTCTGAAAGCTATGACCTCTCAAGATCGCGACTAATTCCTCGGGATTTAATTTATTTACCTATTTTACATTTGCTTATAGTTACAACATTTTAACCTTTAATGATGGTTCTGTTTACTCTCACTCTATCACACGGCAGTTGTGAATTGAAAATACAACCTCCATTACAGTACTTGCAATATTTCCTTTTCACCAGAATTTCTACCACTTAATCCCTGTTCTACATATATAATCCCGTTTAACATTTTCTCACTCGTATTTACATCTTGCTTATTAAATACTTGTTATTAATTGGATTATGCCTCTAAAACAATTCTACTTTGCTATTCTTATCCTTGTTACTTATATATGATATTTATTATGCTATAGAGGATTTAACAGATATATACATTGTTTCACGGTTTACCTTTGTAATATTGCCGTGTTAACTCATTTGATTCTCTTCCACCTCTGCTTACAACTAACATAGGATTTTACTGCGCCTGGCGATTTGCAACCCGCCACCACAATTTGAACTAGTTACACATTCACTGACCTCACTTGCACAGCAATTCTACACTCTTCATATTTCCACAGGTAAAGTTCCGTTCACGGTGACCCAGCATAACTTTGTTTTTATGTTGGAAACTTCCCTAGAATCGCTACCTCCGGCACTGAAGTGTTGCACTCGCGTACACTACCTAGTACGGAGTTCTCTGAATTTTTTCGTAACACTTCCCTCGTGTACGAATTAATAATTGCGGCTCCCTAACCCTCGCTAGTGGCTGGTTTCCGGTCAATTAGCATCTCACACCCGCACTTACCTTGCGGACTATTTCTTACTCCCGGGATCCCCAACAATTTTTTTCTCCCCGGCAAAATAAGTTCTCACGCGGCTTTTCCTCCGGCACCCGCTTCTTCCAATCCCTACCCCGTATTCTACAGTCTCACATTTGAGTGAACACACTGTATCATCCGGGCTTCAAACCAGGAACTCCAATATTTCCTGTCATGGAAGACAGTCGCTTGTACCTGTCCAGGTTAGTTCGCGACCTCCCTCCTTGCTTCACCAAACATGGCCCCGTCAGCATAAAGGACACCGCCGACCACTGACGCAATGCTTCGTAATTTGGCGACCTCTAGTCACCTCCACTTATTACCAAGAATCCCTCTTCTTGATAATAAACTACAACTCTTCGCTGCGCTTCGAAGACTCCCGCCTTCTTTATTTTCTTTGCGACCTTCATTCGTCTTTCCGCCAATCAGCTGGTAACGTCTTCTCTAACAGTTACGCTGATCCCAAAAATACTCCTTTCTACCACAGTGCACTATTTCCACCTTGACGCAAAATCCCCCTTTTACACGTACCAAATTTTGCAATTTTCCAATCGGAAAATTATCGTGGAACACTCCAAGTGAACTGCACTCCTCCATTGAGTCCTATGACGACACCTTCGTCACCTCCTTCATATGCTACCACTTTAAATTATTGCATCTTTCCTAGACACAATTTCATCTACCACTTATTCTCTATGTATTTATTTCTCCCTCGTAGCACTCACGACCGTTCACCTTAATATTTCTCCTCGCTGATACGTATTATGATTAAAATTGTGCGTCGCTTACTGCTGCCCTCGTTAACTTAGTTTAATTTATCTTACTGCCCTATGTTTGTATTATGCCATGTTAAGCTCCCTTTAAATATGTTGATAATTCATTTAATATGCACTGACTCGTATTCGCCCTTATTCACATTTATTAATCTCTTAATATCACATAGCACCATCTTATTAAAGTTTCATTACTTTTTCCAACTACTTTGGTTCATATATCTTCAAATCTAAACTTACATCATGACCAATGACATATATAACTCGTGAAAGAAAATCTTTACAATAGTTAAACACTCTTATAGTAGTTACTTACAACCACGCTATAATTCGTCTTACTAAAAATTCAAATTTTCTTTTTACTTCCTATATTTTTTTAATTATATCCACTGTAAATTCCAATGTTTTTAAATGCCATTAATTTAGCTGTTCCAATTGAGTCGTCCCTTCGTATTTCACTGCAACTGAATCTCTTTACTTAAATACCCTTAAAATTTCTGATAGCTTACGTTAACGCATTCATTTCTTAAGTTCAACTAACATGCTGATTTTATTTGAGTTTTATTTCTTCCAGAGTTTTTACTTACTCCTGAGTACTGTTTATTACTATTATTAAAGGAACTCTTATGCGATTACCCACTTTCAACTGGACGAAGTAATTCATCACTGCTAGTATACATTAATTTGCAGTGGGCCTAATTCTGCCTTATTCATTCTAACACCCCATTACAATTTCTTTGTATACTATCCTTTAATCACTAGTATGGACTAGTATGGAATATATTATTTTATAAAGAGCGCTGTTCCTACTGGCTTTCTTTACTAATTATAATCTTAACTAACAGATCATGCTTCACTGATTTAATCACTGCTAAATTTTTTACACTTCCACTGAAATCGTAAAATGGTTAAAATAATGAAACATTTTTTTTACGTCTTAGCTCGTTCTCTTAATTTGAGCGTTCATATTCTAGTCACTTACATTATCGCGACATCAGAAAACATATTATTTTAATTACCATTTTACTAACTCACATCTTCGACAAATTGCTAATTCAGGATTCCACAATCAACACATTTCCCTTTTAAAATTTCTGAAACAATTGCATTATGTTGGCAAGGCACTGAATCGTTGGCTTACGCGAGATTACGTAATATTCGCTTACTAATGACAAATATTTCAACATTTACTGAGCTGCTCGTATTACAGGCATCGATTTTCATGAAATTACTTTTGTAGCATTTTTTATAATACTCAGTTTTACCAACATTATTTACTATTGCTTCTGCACTTAAATTAACAAAATTTACTTTAATGATTGTTCATTCCCAATTTGCTTTCAACCAGATTTACTCATAACTGTATATTTTAATCATATAATTCCGGCAACTGAAGATAGACTCGTGACATCAAATTCGACTTCTTCACTTAAATTTCATGCAACTGCGCTGTAATCACTAGCGTTACACATCTTCTAAAAGTTAATAAAGCTGCATACTTTTCCTTAGCAACTTCATGTGACAAATTAATTACATGGTCTCGAAAAGTGAGTTGAAATGCAGAAGAAAAATTTCCCAAAAAGTCAAATTTGATGACGGATTCTTATGTAACACGACGAAAAAAGTCGAAAATAAAGACTAAAATTTTTCGATATCTTGCTTAGTTTTCTGGATATACTGTCTCCAAATAGCAATTGTACGTATACGTAATATGCCTGGGGCCGGGCATGCGCGGTATCAGCCGAGAGTTTAGAGGCGGCGTCGCAGAATAAGCGGTATTTCGTCTCCATATATTTCTTTTCTCCATGATACACACAGGCTGTAGCGGAAGGGAAGCATTGCCTACAAGAGAAGACTTGAAAGAAATCCCCTGACGCGTCACATTATATACCCATGTCCACGAACATGGACCCTACCGACGTTTTAGCTCAGCAATGACTTATTCATTCTCAGGTTTATCATCAGTGTTGACGTTTGCTGTCATTACGAAGTAAAGCTGAACTGCTGATATAAATATCTGTTGAAAATATCTGACAATATCAAACACGAAAGATCGCTTTTGTATATTTCTGTCCAACGGCCATCTCCCTTTTCTTTCATGCTATGAATAAAATCACCTTCATCCGAAATGTGAGACTTCTGCTTCGAAATTATCTCTTCTTGAAAATAATGTAGAAATGAAAGCGATCATTTCGTGGCTTGAGAGCAGTGACTTGTTCAGAATACGCAGCTAATTCCCTTCTTCCATGCATTGTGTTAGTCAGTGGCGTAGCTAGGTCAACAAGGGCCCCGGTGCAAAAAAAATATTTTGGGCTCTCAGGCCAGACGGGCGACCTTTTTTTTGCTTCATGTGCTGGTATAGGCCCCCTGAGCTGAGGATGGGGGCCCTTGAGTTGTCCTTAGGGGCCCCGTGAGCAGTGGTTGGGGGCCCCCCTGAGCAGCGAGGGAGATGCGCTTTGGGGCCCCTTGAGGTATGCTTGGGGGCCCCCTGAGCGTAGGGGCCCTGGTGCACAGCACCGCCTAGCCCCATAGTAGCTACGCCCCTGGTGTTAGTGTTTAATCTTATCGTTGTCATGATCGATTTTCCTCTCCAGTGGAGCGAGTGTGATAATGAACAAGCTTCTTGGATAATCTCCTGTCTTCTCTTTCAGTATCTTCTCCCAGTCTGGACCGCGACTGGCCAAGTCTTTTTGTTTCATCCAACTATTTCGTGGCCTTCCCCTTAGCCTTAGATAGTCCATTTTGGCGCCATTCTCACTATGTTGCCTAACCTTCAGTCTTGATTCTCCTAAGATGTTGGAACAATTTTTTGTAGTCCTAGTATACGTCAAACTGGTTCCTCTCTGATATTGTCTCCTCTGGTCTTATGTAAACTTTGCCTGAGGAATTTCAGTCATCTGAATACGGTTGCTGTTACTTCTAGTCAGTGGGGCAACCTGTAATCCATAGGTTAGAATGGGGAGCAGGAAGGAATTATATAAATATACTTTTGCTTTCTGAGTGAAATTTTTGTTCCATAATATCTGTGAAACAGTACTGCAGAAGTTTGCATCTGTTTCAGTCGCATTGCTTGTTTCTGGAATTAGTCTATTATCAGCTGACATAACACTGCGGATGTGTTTAAACTTTGGAACTGTTTCAATTTCATGCTCTCCTAATTTTAATTTCCTTTCCCTGCTGTCTGGCAAGCACACAATTTTGGTCTCACCTATCTTAAATCTAAACTTGTAACAATCATCTTTTCACCAGTTAAGTTGTTGTTGCACCTGTTCTTCACTGTGCTCCTAAATCATAATATTATCCATATAAACCATGCCATTAGTGTTCTTTTCTTTCGTTTTCACCAACTTAATAATTTAATCCATAATTGTTGTGATTTTCTGTGCAGCTCTCCGTATTTTTGATACAGTTATTCAACTGTTTCCACAGTGCTTTATGGTACACAATTCTTAAATAACACTTCTCAAATGTAGTGGAAAGGAATTTTTAGTTTTACGTATTTTCAGCTGAGAGAACCTGGTATCGCAAACACCATGACGAATGAAAACTGCCGCCTAGAAGATTTCACCTTTTATTGCCTTAGGATGGTAATCTGCTATTTGCAGCGTCACTTAATACTAGCACATTTAGCTTTCGCCATGAACTGGGTTATCTCTGGAACAAAGGAAAGTTAAAAAAATCCAACGACATTAACAAGAGCTGTGGCTGTACATGAAAGGAATAATGTTCCGTAAAAATATAGACTACTAGTGGGTCCATGCGGAAATTCCGTACATCTGAGTTGTAAGTAAATGGAAATGATGTAATTCAATTTTTGATTCTGCCTTACCCTTGCAAATAAAATAAGATCAAGCGTTAAAATTTAATAGCGAGATTGGTGGTTTTAAGTAAGATAAAAAAAAAATACCCGGTTCATTTGTAATAATTTTTATTAGTAAATTTTGAGGTGAAGCGTAACACAAAAAGAGTGGAACATAGGTTACAATTGATAAGTCTTTGATTTGCGTTAAAATTTCATGCGGATTGTAATACTGAATCGAAAAAACAACATGCCACCCGCGAAAAAAACTCTAAGGCCAAAGCTTCGAATTATAAACAAGCAATAAAATATGCAATTCCGTACTGAGTTCATCAAATCTGATGCATTGTTAGTCTTTGAATGGTTCCTCATTTATCGATTTTGTTACGTATGAAGGGAGAAAAGTGTTTGTCACAAAAAATCACCATCTAGAAATAATGTATAAGATCAAGGTGGAATATTAAACAGAGATCACATGCAATATCAAAATAAAAATTGAGATAGAGTAAGTTTAACTCATAAATTTAGTTAAAAAAAAAGTATGAAACTTTTACAGGGGAAGACGACAGTATGACGAGGTGTTTCGTCCATCCTAGAAAATGGCGTATAAATTCTTCAATAATAATACGAAATCTTTTTTAAAAAAAATAATAATCATAGTATTTGCTTCATATAGTTTTGGGGGTATACGGGTTTTAGGCAGAGTATATTAATCTTTTCCAACCATATATCAACCTTTCCTTCATTTGGTACACATTGTTTAAACGTATGAGAGACTGGTGACTGAACGATTCTGGGTAAATTGTTATTGAATGGTGTGAACAAAATACTCGGAGAAGAATATGGACTGAATATAAACTACAGCAAGACCTACGTCATGATTTATAGCAGAAATTATTACAATAACACTGTAATAATAGGATCAGTTGTAGTAGTTATTTAGGAAGAAAAACTAAACTGGTGACCCGTGCAAGAACGATCTCCAAATCAGAACAGCTCTTTCGAAAGGAGCCTTTTTTTTATTATTAAAAAAACCTTTTGTTGCAGTATTGAACTAGAAATCTGAACGTTATTTATGAATCTGCATATATCACTTACGAAACACTGCGCTCTGTGGAAACAAAGCTTGAACGTGTCTAAAATCAGAAAAATACTGGGAGAATTTGAAATGTGGGTCTGTAGAATAATATAAAAAATGAAGTGGCAAAATGTTGAAAAGAACTGCTAGCAAAAGTTTGTTGAACAATTTTACAGAAAGAAGACATACGAAGGTGGGTCACATTTAATGGCGTAACGGGATAGTTAAATTGATAGTGGGGGTGACAATTGAAGCTAAGAACTGTAGAGAAAGACAGTTGTTAGAACATATGAAACAAAATCGAATATATAGAATTTAATTGGTTCAGTGAGCTAAGGAGAATAGTTCAGATGTGAAGAATTGGCGTATTGCTTCAAACCAGTGGACAGACTGATGAGAGAAGGGAAAAAAAATGTCACTGACGAACCGTTAAGTCCGGCAATTGTACACAAAACTTTTTAATAAATACTACGTACGCTGCCGAAGAACTGAAAAAAACACGAATTTAGCTCGATTTTACCAAAATCACTATCTTCAGAAAAGTATTTTTTTTTTCTTATTGCCTTTTTCATATTTTGCACAGTCGGCGACTGTTTCCATTTCCATGCATTTCTGTTTTTTTAATTCGGCCTTTGCGGCTCGTTGGCATCATTAGAGCTGGGATAGCATTTATGTAAATGCGTATGGCATTGTTGGCACCAAGCGTAATGGGTGAGGTTCGAATACCCATCCGGCCTACCATCTTTTTTTTTTTTTGATTATGGCTTTAAGCCTCGTCGACGTCGAGGTCATTATGGGCGGGATAGGACGGGGGGTAAGGAACGGGAAGGAATTTGGCCATGGCATTTTAAAGGAAGCATCCCGGCATTCGTCCTGGAGTGATTTAGGGAAACCATGGAAAATTCAAACCTGGATAACAGGACGGGGATTCGAACCCACGTCCTCCCGAATGCGAGGCCAGAACGTTAACCATCTGGCCATCCAGATTTGGGTTTTCCATAGTTTCCGCAAATCACTCCGGCTTTGCTTTAAGGCCCGTAAAAATCCCAGTCGAGACCGAGATTCAAACCGAGGACCTTCAATTCCTCAATTACGCGTCACAACCAACTGAACCACCAGATCGCTCTGCGCGAAACGATGAGGTCAAGGAACGGAAAGGAATTCGGCCATGGTCTTTTAAAAAAAACTATACTTGGAGTGATTTTGGGAAATCATGGAAAACAGAAAGCTGGATAACCGGATGGGGATTTGAACCCGCCTCCCCCCAAATGCAAGGACCAAGCGTTGCCGCTCACCCACCAGGCTGGGTTTAAACGTGCCACGCTTCTGTCGATAGCATAGGGCTCCCAAAATTTAGTATTAGTGCCCAAATTTAATTTGACTTATATGTCGTTTTAATCCGTGTGCGAAGCAACATGCCGGTTTGGACGCTGCCGACATTCCCGCCAGCCTTAGCTTATGGGTAACACATAATTGCCGTTAATTTGCACTTGGCGCTTTGCCTATTAGAGTCTAGCGGCGGTCTAAGATGTTTTGTCTATCCTGAGTTTACGGTACTACCATGAAGTATGGTTGGGTAAGCATTATCTAGCCAGATCCAACGAGCTAGCCATATTGACACTGAATCTTTCCTGCAAGTGTTGTTTTATATGCTTACAATATTAATTTTTTATCCTTATGACGCATTGTTTATTATATCACTCTGAATGTTCCCTTATGTTGTTATCATCCGATTTACATTACATTCAGATTCAAGCTGGAATTCATCAAATATGTTTATTGTTCTTATTCAATATAGACACGAGAACGCGAAGACAACACATAATTAATACTACCCACGCTTGAGACTCGACTCCAACCAGCAACCTGCCCGAAGTAAGTTTTAACACACCTGCGCGTTACCCCTCTGCTAAGCTTTTCATCTTAATTGCTGTATCTTGTGTAGATAATATTGCAACATTTCGCTTTTATTAAGAATTACTAGAGTGACTAGTTCGTTTTTTAAGCATTTTTTTTCTCAGAAATACTTTGTTTTTGTAATGATTACATTCGAAAACATCAGCTTTAACATTAGTAAGCGACCTGAAGTAAACAAAAATAATAGGAGTATGTAGTTCCTGAAATCAGTTTTAAGATAAAGCTGAAATAATCTTAAGTACCTTAAACAAAAGTGATAAATGAATAAAAAAGTATTCCATACAAGTGCTAAATAGAGACTTACAGTAAGTTTTACAACTCACAGCGATCAAGAAAAACAAAAAGCGAAGACAGAACTGTGTTTAAAAAAAATGGAGTTCCCAAAATGATGAAATAGTATACAGAATATCAGATTATTGTTGGAGCATATATTTAAATATACAGAATACACTAGGTATTGTTGATCCCAAGATAGCTTAATAAATTCATATTACTCACATTATTTTGCAACCTACACCAACGATCATTTTAGTGTAACGCAAATCTACAGTTTGTCAGAAGAGAAGCTTTTTTTTCACGGCTTTACGCCTCGTCGACGGCTAAGGTCATTAGAGGCGGGATGGGACTGGGAACAAGGAACGGGAAGGAATTCGGCCATGGCCTTTTTGAAGGAAGCATCCCGGCATTCACCTGGAGTGATTTGGGAAAACCCAAATCTGGATGCCCGGACGGGGATTCGAACCGCCGTCCTCCCGAATGCGAGGCCAGAACGTTAACCGTTCACCCACCACGCTCGGTAAAGAGAAGCTCTCACCATCAGTTTAACTTCTACTGAGCTTGGTGGGTGAGCGGTTAACGCACTGGCCTCGCATTTGGGAGGACGCCGGTTTGAATCCCCGTCGGGGCATCCAGATTTGGGTTTTTCATGGTTTCCCCAAATTACTCCAGGCGAATGACGAGATGCTTCCTTTAAAGGGCCATGGCCGAATTCCTTCCCGTTCCTTGTCCCCAATCTCATCCCTCCTCCAATGACGTCGACGAGGCGTGAAGATTAACTTTTCATCTTTCTCTTTAACTGCGTAAATGTTTGAAGCTGTTCAACTGTATTTCTCCAAGTGTGAAACCATTGACTGCCAAATTCAGTAGCGGCTCGTGGATAAAATTGGCGGGGTGTTGCTTTCAAAATATAGGCCTACCTATTCATGGTTATTGTAAAGTAAAAAATATTGTTTTAATAATAAGACGGAGCTGTTACAATATTTGGGACTAAACGCCATATTTTCTTAAATATAACATTCTCATGGAGAGACAGCAGTGAAAATTTAGCCTGTTGGATATATATATATATATGTATATAAATATTTGTATGCAAAGATGCCAAAATAAAATTTTTCTATGAAATATAAATAGAACAGTAAACAAAATAGCTAGTATCACGGTAATCATCCTAATCTAAAGCCTATGAATAGATGCGTGAGGATATGACTGTATGCCATTTCATTTTTATTCCAAAGTAATGCTGAACCTATAGGGTTTCATTGAAGTTAAAATTTTATAATTTTCCCTACGGCTTTACGCCTCGTCGACGTCGAGGTAATTAGAGGCCGGAAAGGAGTGGGGGTAAGAAACGGGATGGAATTCGGCCATGGCATTTTGAAGGAACCATGCCGTCAGTCAGCAGTAGTGACTTCGGAAAACAATGGAAAACTGAAATCAGGATGGCGCGAATGCGAGGCCAGAGCATTACCGCTCACCCACCACGCTAGGTTAATATTATATAAATGTTTGATTATTGCAGGCCATTTTCTTCCACAGTAGCTTGTTAAACTAATTATTATTTAGTAAAAACGCCAATACAACTGTTGTCTGATAGTCTTTATTTTTCGTACGCGTTTCGCCTCTCGTCGAGGTATCCTCAGCGTACAATGTTTATTTACATTTTGAGGTGTGGTAGTATTGGCGTTTTTACTAAATAATAATTAGTTGTATAAATGTGTTCATGAGATTCAATAATAATAAAATGTGAATTAACTATCAGATATACCTTCTCCGGAACTGATTGATGTTCAAATTGCTTCAAGACAACACCAAAGATATGAATATCGAATGAAAAATAAAATTTTATATTGCCATTTGTGCAGAGACAAGGCGTTTTTTCCACCGCAGCAGACTTAAATTTGTGAGAAATAAAACATTTCATTTATATAATTAATAGTTTAAGATGCTATTAAATCTTTGTCAAATAGTGACCTATTAGAAAAATAGATAATCTGACGTGATTTAGGAAGAATAAAATATTAAATAACATCTCACAGTAACACAGGATAGGTTTATTCTCACTGTATACATTAGCACTGTGAAAATCAGGGTGCTGCTCTGTCCATTATTTCACTGCCTTACTTCAGAAATTTTCTATAATTCTAATGGAGATATACGATTAATCATTAAACTTAATGCCAGTAATCGGTCTCTCGTTCTTGAATAATAATAAAAAGAATAAAAATACGAAAATTTTGGGCCCAAGACTCATAGGAGACCAGTACAGATTCCCTAATTGAAATGACATAGCCGTTCGGTATATGGCGTCGCCATATCGGCACACAGGATCTCCGTGGATTCTAAAGCGTTTTGACGCTTCAGGCAGCGTATTGGTTCACGTTCGGAGGCTCATCGGTTCGAGTTCGGCCACGGGAACTATAGATTTCAATTATGTCCTATACATGGGCCTACTGGGAGAACAATAATCCTGGGCTGAATGTAAAATCATATATATATTAACGCTAAAGTGCAGAAATCAGATATTCTGCAGATTATCTAGGTAATGTGTAGATTAATCCTTTTTCTTATGGGTTTACGCTTCGTCGACGTCGAGGTCATTAGAGGCGGGATGGGACTGGGAACAAGGAACGGGAAGGAATTCGGCCCTGGCCTTTTTGAAGGAATCATCCCGTCATTCGCCTGCAGTGATTTGGGAAACCATGGAAAACCCAAATCTGGATGCCCGGACGGGGATTTGAACCGCCGTTCTCCCGAATGCGAGGCCAGAATGTTAACCGCTCACTCATCACGCTCGGTCAGATTAACCATTAAAGTGCCAAAAATTGTTTCATTTTTTCAAATGTTTCTCACATTACCTAGGTAATCTGCAAATTACTTAGATAATCTGAATCCCCGTCCGGGCATCCATGTTTTCCCAAATCACTCCAGGCAAATGCCGGAATGCTTCCTTCAAAAGGCCATGGCCGAATTCCTTCCCATTCCTTGCCCCCCCATCCTTTCCCGTCTCTAAAGACCTCGCTGTTAAGAGACGTTAAGCAGTTAAAAAAATAAATAAAAAATAAGCGATTGAACTAATAAAATAGCAGCTATAGCTAAATAAGGAAAGAAGGTAAAAAGTTGAAAGCCACGTGGGATAGATGTATTTTCTTCTCGGGTATTTTCCAGGAACGTGGATAGCAATTTTCAAAACTATACGTCGTCTATTTCAAACAACTGTATGTACTCCTGAATGGAAAAAAGTCGGGTGACTTCCGTTTTCAAAGGTGGAAGGAGTAGCAAGTTCCATGAGAGCCAATTAACTCATCAGCCTCATTATTATGTATTGTTTTGGATCGAATTATTCACTGAATAATCCTGTGAGACACTGCTCGCATCCTTAACATACCATTTCTTTCACTGTTCCAGGTAGTTGACACTCTTTAGCCTATCACCTTTGCTTAAATACACTTTTCTAAAGGAACCTTTTTTCGCTGCTTCTTGCACTAGGTTATTAAATAAATTTCTGTCAAAACTGTAAATAGATAAATGAAATGCAATGTTGTGTTTAGTTTTCGGTTAGCATATGCTTCCAACTGTTCAAAGTAAAATATGTTGTTTTTCTAGGAATTTTTAATAATCTTATTGATATTTGGAAATTACCTACTATCAGTGTGTAGCAAATGATATAAATGGATGACAGTGAGCAGGTAATTTAGTTATATACCATGAAATAAAATATGTAGCGGCTGATCACGGGTATAGCCTATCTTCGTAAAACTAAGGCTTTATGGTTAGAATCAGCGATCATTTTTTTTTTTTTTTTTTTTTTTTTTTTTAAAAAGGAACAGTCAAATTAGGTCTATTGAAAAAATGCTAAATACTAAAGGCGTGGAAAGAATTTCGTTAGTAGGGAGTAATTATACGGAAAAATAGTTGAGGAAAGAGAATTTTTTAATTTTTTAAATGGCATTTGGCAACGAAGGCCATACAGCCAGCTCAATGTAATTTTGTAGTTTTAGTGTATAAGTCATCATCCAGTATATATTGTATTTTTCAAATGTATGGACGCCACAGGACGGACAGGACATTCACACAGACACACAACACTTAAACATCCATGCCTGTGGCCGGATTCGAACCGGCGGCCTTCGGCACGCGGAGCTAGCACTCTAGCCCCTACGCTACCGAGGCCGGCAAAGAGAAAATTGAGACGACCAACGGAGAAGCTAACAATATCCTCCGTTTCTTGAGACGAAATAATAAACAGAAAATAAGTTCTGCTACGTATATGATGTTGATTCGCTATGTTTGGCCCTCATCGAGTTGGCAGAAGCATTAGAAAAGGTGCGGTAAACAGCTACCCATTGCTGGACTGAGAAATGCAATTTGGCAGAAAATATAAGTGAAATGCTCATGGACTGGTAAGATATTATTATTAACTAGTCCGTAACCATTTTTTGTGTATCGTCACGGGTCTAGAATAGTTCCAGTTTTTAAGGTAAAAGTTTATGACAGGTTGACCTGATCTGACCATACATGAACTTGACTTGTAATTCATCCTTAGCGTAAATAAAATCTCTTGAACTTGAGAAACTCACAATTAACAGACGTATAAAACAGGGACAGAGACGATCGCGCTATCGTACAATTGTTTCAAAGGTCGTGGTTGGAAGATCCGAACTTGCTGAAATAAAAACTTGACTTTTATTCATCCCTAAAAGTTCACTCTGTAGAATTTGAAGAATTTATGTTTGCAGGGAGTGCATAGTTGCTTCGAAAGCCTCACGCTATTTTTTTAATTTTAATTTTCTTTTCAATTTATGTTTTGGCCTTTGGTCTGAAACCATTTACCCAGGTTATTATTTTTTATTGGGGCTGGGAAAATATTAATAATGTAATCTGTGGTCACACTGTCTGTAAGGGCCAGAGATCTTAATACAGATTCCAGATTTTTAAATAGTTGAACAACTCTTAAGAAATGAATTGCCAGAATATTCGATTCAGTAACGTATTGGGTCTAATTTCCAATTTAAATAACATAGTAACTCTCGTACAACGAACGTTAACAAAGAAATTAACGAAAAAGGTCAGTATAATACGTAAAAAGCATATATACTGTAATGTATAGACTTTGCTCAAGCAGCAACATTAAGGAATGTTTTAATTAAATTTAAATTTTGCCTATGTTCGAATGACAATTCACATTCGTGATTACAGCAGACACCATGAATAATATAAGTTTTTAAAATATTTTTTTATATTGTTTTCGTTAGCTACTTGTACATATGCCCAGCCCTCTCTTCACCCTCCTCCTGTCTTCCAATGACTCCCAATCCAGCTTCTTTTTCGTGTCAGATACTGACTTGAGTCCTGCGATAATTTTTGCACTTCTTTGAACGCCCTGCAACTCCTGTATTTGACACCCAAAATGTGGGTCCCAAACTATACCACCATTGATCGTATATGACGTTGTTATCTGAATAAGCTGAATGAAAAGTTGAATTAAACATTTTCTATGTTGTACATTGCGGGGATAAAGGTAAAAAAGTAGCAATACTGTCTAGATCTTCCTCTGCTTTCGTGTATCATCTCAGTCGAATACCAATATTGCCCCATAAAATAACCTTACAGATGACTTCGTGCATCGTCCTTATCAAATATCCCTTTCAGTGGCTTATTTGTTGTGAAAAACACCCGCCAGCTCATACTAAGAGTGAATTTGTGTATTAGAATAATACTAATATTATATACAGTATACCGTATTTCTCAGAATGAAGACAACAATTCTGAAGTCAAGATTATAAGATGTTAAGATGTTCGTACACTGTGAGACTTTATTACAACTATAGTTTAACGTTATGTGCCACCTGTATTCACCTTAATAACTCGAATTTATCAAGGCATTGATTCAACACAAATACTGAAAACGTTATGGATACTCATTTTGCAGAGTTTAACGGAGATATTGGGTGACAGAGTACAGCTTTTCCCAGCTCACTACCAAGACGATCGAGGAACAGAAGGGAAGAAATGGGATCACCGTTATGTTAACAGTTTGCAGGTTTACACATTTCTGATCAGTATTATACTATCACCCAGCTTCTCAGTTTCACTTCTGAAAATTACCATTTTAAACTGATGATTCCATGATAAACTATCGCAAACGTATGATTCGAATGGGGATGGATTGTGCTACCAGCTGGCGTTCATTTCCGGACGTGTGTTTAGCATGTTCGCCTAGTGTGTTATTTTAAATGCTGGGTGTTCTCGCTTACGTTTGATTCCATAGTAGAGTAAACTGTTAATATTATGATTTCCTCTCCTTCAACTCATGGTGAGTACGTCTGATCGTACATATTTCCTTACCAGTTGCAGTTTAAAATGTTGCCCTAGTTAGAGCTTTAATAGCATATTTCATTGCAAAAGGAAACTATTATTACGTGTACTTGAATTTTTAGGAAATATGTACTGGAAAATATATTTCTTGTGAAGAAAATGCGTATTACCAGCAGCAGTTCTGAGACAAAGTTAAATGAAGCGATATAGATAAAGGACACTAAACACTCATTCTTTTTTTATTCCATACAACAGTTTCTCTAGAAATATTTAGAACTTAATTGTTAAATGCAACTCATATTAATAACATTCAAATTCCATGTCTATCTCTTCATGTTTAGTTTCAAGCCTATTTAGTACCTCGGTTGTCCAGTTTTAAGTTTCAAATCTACTGATTTCGTATTACCAACTTTATGTAGCCTAATAACTCCGCATACTCTTGAGACCACAAATTCTACCTTTTTGCATCACATCCATCAGAAATTTACCGGGCGTGGTGGGTGAGGTCGTCCTTCTAGGTGATTAGAGGGGGGATGGGAGCTGGGGGACAAGGAACTGGAATAAATTCGGCCAAGACCTTTATGAAGGAATCATATCGGCATTTACCTGTAGTGATTTGGAGAAACCATGGAAAACCCAAATGTGGATGCCCGAATTGGGATTCGAACCTGCGTCCTCCCGGATGTGAGGCCAGAGCGTTAACGGCAATTTGGTGCTAGCAGCCGGCGAGTGCGGACGTGCAAACGGACAACTGCTGCGAAGCTCCGAGTTTATAGTGTTTCAAGTAATATTTAAAAGAATAAAATGTTATCGTAATAAGTTGAAGAAATATAGTCATCAGGCAGGTCATCGGTGAGGTAAGCAATGGCGCATGCGACGTTAGAAAGGAAGAATACAGTGAAATTTGCTTTTGATCAAGCATATGTAAGACCAACGGCTTTTGAGATTGTAGAGTGGCTATACGACACGGTCAAACTGAATGACGAAGACATTGTAGGGATTCAGTTGGATTCATTTCAAAATAGTGTTTTTGTAAAAATGACAAACGAAAAATATTGTGAGAATTGAGTTGAACTCCGGAAATTTGAAATTCAATCACCCAGGTGTAAACATCAGCTATTTTAAAGTATCCTATGCAGGAATGGGAATTAAACACGTGAGAATACTGAACCTTCGATTTGAAGTAACCAGTGAATCAATACCACATGCAGTTAAACCATTCGGAACAGTAATAGAGATAATGGAAGATAAGTGGAGTAGGAACATCAGATACAAAAAGTCAAACGGAGTGAGGATAATAAAAATGGAAATATCTAGGCATATCCATTGTTATATCAAAGTGTGTGAATTCTGTGCTTTGGTAGTCTACGACGGCAAACCAAGAACTTGCGCTGTATGCAATTCCATGGTGCATGTAAGAGTTGACTGTTCATGGATACAGTCAACAACGTTGCCTTTAAGGTATGTGAAGCGGATAGCTGTTCAGGAAAACAACAACGAAAGCCATCGACCGGAATACTTACGGCTATTTCCTCCACTGCAGGAAGTTGGCAGGAAAAATCCTATAGCCTACATACGTCACCAAGGATGCAGCAAGCAGAATTGATAGGCTCGTACGTAAGCGAAGATATTAAATTCCGATGTTACTAGTACAGAGGTATGGCCAGTAAGCTTTTCAGACCACAGCACCAAAATATGAACAGACAAGAAATTCACCGAGGAAGAGGCTACTGGAAATTTAATAATATTTTTATAAAAGATCATGAACCTAATGAAATGTTCCAAGAAACATGGAAAATATCTATGAGGCAATTTCAGCGATACAGCAATAAATTAGAATGGTGGTTACAATGAGCGAACCAAAATGGTGCCACATGCTGATAGAATACGGAAAAATAAAGACGCAAGAATATAAAGGAAACAGCAGATTTTTATTATGCCTGTGCAAGAGATGTTTACCGGAACACTGAAAGATTAATTCAAGACATAATAAAAGTAATAAAATCGAAACTAGTAGCAATAAAGCGTGCTGAACTGGAGCAAATGATGATAAGATCGAAAACCAAATACACTGCACCAGGAGGAAAAGACGTCAATATACCACGCTATGCAGGAAAAGAAAAGATCAAGCATTAAAATTCTTAAAAGCTTCAGAATTAGTGAAGGCACTGTTGTAACAAACCAAAGGGAAATAATAAACGAAGTTCATAAGCACTTCCAGGAACTATATATACCACGAGGAAAGTATTGACGAGGAAGACTCATATGACCTACTCAGCAGCAGAATCGACGCAAATGACAAAAAACAACTGGAAAGTAGAATAAGAGAAGAAGCACTAGAAGAAATTATAAAAACATGTCCAAGCAACAAATAACCTGGCCCTGACGGTATTCCAGTAGAAGTATACCTACACTTCTGGCCAGACATCCAGCAACAACTGACGGAAGTACTTAATGATGTGCTTACAATACCGAATGTACCCAGAAGCTTCAAAGAAGGAATAATAGTTCTGATACCAAAAAACCACAACAAAAACCTCGACGGAATGAGACCTATATCATTACTTAATTCAGACTATAAATTGTTCACTAGAATACTGACAAAAGGAATGCTGCCTCTGATGAATAAAATAATTGCGGAGCACCAAACTTGTGCAGTACCTGGCAGAACAATTATGGGGACGTTAAGCGAGTATAGAGACATCATTAAGGCCTCAGCAGAAAGAACAATAAATGCAGAGCTATTGTTTATCGACTTTAATAAAGCCTTTGACAGGGTCATTCACAAACACATACAAATGACATTGGAGAGAATAGGATTTAGTAACTCTTATATCAAAATTATACAGAAATTGCTCCATGAAGCAGAATCAAAAGTTTTAGTCAATGGCTTCAAAATAAAAGCAGTGCAAATAAAAAGGCCCGTAAGACAGGGTGACCCTATATCAATGGCGTTATTCTCAATTGATCTGGAACTCCTGTTGTGATACATAAACTCCACAATATCTGGAATAAACTATGCAAACAGAAAATCACACGCAGAACTTACGCCAATGACGTATGCAGTATAGTGGCCAGGAATGCTGGAGAAATAATCATCAGGGAAACCGGAATTAACGGCATTCTATATCAACAGCCACAATGGATGCAACAAAGCGAAATAATGCAAGTCTTAGGAGTAGAACTGCACACATGCCCACTAAAAATGATAGCCAGAAGCTGGAGAACAAAGTTAAATGTGAAAAGAGGAGCAGTAAGAGAACTTTATACCAGGAACCTGAACTTGTACCAGAAAGTGGATCTGGTGAATGAATACATAGTTTCTAAACCATTATACTTAGCCAGCGTATTCTCAATTCCAGCCTCAGTCGCCAAGAGAATAACTTCGTGCCTTTGTAACTTCATACTAAGAGGAAACATTTTTAAGATAAAGTATGCAACAGTGACTCTCAAAAAGGAGGCTTAGGATTGACATAGAGTTGAAGTGCAGATCTTTATTTGTTACTGCAAATCAGAAGATCATAAACAACCTTCCACAAAGCGTAACCAGCGTACTGGCAAATTAATTACAACCTTGCAACAAAACACCACCGGTGAATGTAGGAGGAATCCGCTACAATCTGAGTCATATAAAGCAATACCACTTAAAAATCAGCTACCTATCAAAGAAACAAAGTCTCAAGATCAAAACAAGACACCTTCTAGAAGAAATGAATAGTCAAAACCAAAAGAATCGACAAGAAGAGAAATACAAACATTTCAGTTGGCAATAAATTTGAAAAAATATCATTAATAAAATGTTAAATCTTGCTGTTAAATCCACTTGGTACAAAGTGGTTAATGACATGGTAAGCACTAAAGAGAAACTATACTTAATACTTCTCAGTAATACAAACAAGTGCAGCCACTACCAACAAACGGATACCCTAGTCCAAAGATTTGAGTGTGAAGGAACGAAGGAAATATGGGAATGGACTAAAGAAAAAGTAGCAATAATAAACAGGACCGCAAAAAAAAATCAGATCAGAACCGAATAACTAATAAGACCATAGAGGAAAGCATATCCCGACACAAAATATAATGCCACAATGTGGCTACAAGGACACGCCGTGTTCTAAACATTCTCAAACAAGAGCAAAACAAAACAAGAATACAGGTTTTACTTAATAGAAGAATATATATATATATATTTTTATATTTTTCAAATACACCAGCTAGAAAGAAAATCACCTTTGCAAATATAAATACTATCTCTGAAGAAGACTGGAGTATAACAGCCGAAAGCTTAGATAAATTATCCAATAAACAACGCGGCATAGCCCGTAGAGCTATAATTCTACATGTACATCTATACTCTGCAAATCAAAAATACTGTGGCTGGCAGAGGGTGCTAAGCACCAATCCTAATTCTGTGCATTCCAATCCCGAACAGAACGAGGAAAGAAGGAATACATAAATGAATCAGTACAGAATTACAGCTTCTCAAAATACGACCTAGAAAACGTAGTTTAGAAATAACTTTGCCTACGACGGAAGTATAGTTCATATTGCTTTGTAATGTTACGCCTAGATACTTCATGGAATCTACCGTGTCAACAACTGAATTGTCAACTCTGTACTCGTGAGCAAACGGGGCCTTTTCTTATTTATTTGCATTGCCTTGCACTTTTTGCAATTAGGTGTAAGCTGGCATTTACGGCACCATTCCGAAATAACATTCAGATCGCTTAAATTTCTAAGCAATTGTCAGAGCACCTCACTTCCCTATAAATAAGTGCATCATCAGCAAAAAATCGCATCCTGCAATTAACGTAGTCACCGAGATCGTTTATAAAAATCAAGAAAAGAAGTGGTCCTATTACACTTCCTTGAGGAACGCCCGAAGTAACATCTTGCTTTGAAGAGGCTTCCCCGTCAACAACGACATACTGTGACCGATCAGTTAGAAAATCGCGTATCCATTCGCAAATCTGATCAGATATACCGTACGCTCGAATCTTCGCTAAAAGCAGGTTGTGTGGTACAGAGTCAAAAGCTTTCTGATAATCCAAGAAAATAGCATCAACTTGTGATCCTTCATCAATCCCTTTCATTACATCATGCGAAAATAGAGCCAGTTGCGTTTCACACGATCGGTTCTTCCGAAATCCATGTTGGTTTGCTGTAAGTAACTCATTTTCATCTAGAAACTTCATAACGTTAGAGCATATGACATGCCCCAGAATTCTACTGCAAACAGATGTTAGAGATATGGGTCGATAATTCCTAAGATCTCTCCGATCTCCTTTCTTGAAAACGGGAATCACTTGCGCTATTTTCCAGTCAGAAGGTACTTTTCTTTCTTCTAAAGATTTACGAAATATATCGGACAGAAATGGTTCTATTTCTTCCGCATATTCCGAAAATACTCTTACTGGTATACCATCGGGACCCGGCGCTTTCCCCCACTTCAGGAGCTTTAATTGCTTTATGATACCGAAACTATTAATTTGTACTGGATCCATCTCAAATTCTACAAGCATGGTAAAACGGGAATGTTTTCCATGTTTTCGTCAGTGAAGGAATTTTTAAATACGGTAGCCTTGTCGCGGCTGTCATCAGTTTCCCGTCCGTATTGTAGTAGAACTGGCATATTGTTGTCACAACCACTTTTTTTTTTTTTACATACGTCCAAAATTTCTTTGGATTTTCAATGAGGCTCTTGGAAAGTGAGTTGCAACGAAAGTCATTAAAGACCTCGCGCATCGCATTCTTGTCCTGTCCTCTTGTCTCAGTTAGCTTTTCTAAATCACTCCTATACATCGTCCTTCTTGAACGTGCATTTATCGTCCTTTGCTTTTTAAGTAACCTTTTAACTTCACGTGTACACCACGGGGGATCGTTCCCATCCCTGATTGTCCTTTTCGATATATGTAAGTCCATACCTTCCCTGACTATATTTATGAATCGAAGCCACACCTCTTCAACCGAGCCTCTTCCTTCTATAAAGGTAATATTATTATACCTCAAAAACGTTCTTAAACTCTCCTTTGGGGCCTTTTCGAACCTGTAAACGACCATTTCTTTTTTCTTTTTGCGCGCGACTGTTAATTTTACTGTAGCAATTAAAGCTTTATGATCACTTATTCCCGTGGTGTTGGAAATGTCCGTGAATAATTCAGGCCTATTTGTGACGAGAATATCTAGAATGTTTTCGTTATCGCGTTGTGGCAACGCGTTGATTCAGTGACGAGCTGCTCAAGATTAAGATCTGAGAAAAGGTCAGGAATAATCTCACAGGATATTCTATCCCTGTCACCAGTAACGTGGGCCTAATTATTCCAGTCAATATACGGAAAGTTGAAGTCACCTCCTAGTATTATTCCATGATCCGGAAATTGACGAGCTATATTACTTTCGTTATTTCTTAAGGCCTCGGCAACACCTACTTCTGCATCTGGTGGACGATAGAAAGACCATATTATAAGTTTTGTCCTAGCTACTTTTAGTCTAATCCATAGGATTTCACAGACCGTACCAATATTTATTTCGTTACACGACAGGTGTTTACGAACAGCTATAAATACACCACCTCCATTTGAATGTAACCTATCCTTATGGAAAACATTCATGCTATTGTTAAAAATTTCTGCTGAACTTATTAACCAGCTTTCAGTACCTAATACAATATCACCTTTTCTGCTACTAATAACGCTTTCAAGCTCAGGTTTCTTATTAAAAACACTTCTACAGTTAATAATGAGTACTTTTAACGGTCGAGATTGATTTACGTTACTCCTAACATATGGTGCCTAATTTAATTGGGCTGCCCGTGACTGTAATCCCAGTTTCGGGTCTTCCTCCCTCAGCCTAAAAAATCCCCCAATGCACTCCACACGGCCCCTGCCACCCGTGTAGCCGATTCACGTGTGTAGTGCACACCTGATCTATCCAAGGGAACCCTACACGACTCGACCCCAGGGCGAGATCTAGGAATCTGCAGCCATGATTATCGCAGAAACGACGCAGTCTCTGGTTCAGACCCTCGACTCGGCTCTGAACCAGAGGTCCACAGTCGGTTCTATCGACAATGCTGCAGATGGTTAACTCAGCCGAAATCTTGCGGTCATCAACCACAGAGCTCACCCTATGAGCAAGCCGCCGGAAGGAAGAGAGGATACCCTCCGACCCAAGGCGGCAAGCATCATTGGTGCCGACATGAGCTACAATCCGCAGCTGGCTACACCTCGTCCATTCAATGGCATCCGGGATGGCCTGTTCCACATCTGGGATCAGATCTCCCGGAATGCACAATGAATGGACGTTGGACTTCATCTCCGACCCATTCTCCATGTCCCTAAGGGGCTCAATGAAACGCCTAACGTTGGAGCTACCTATCACCAGAATTCATGTACAAAGACAGCCGCGAAAGTCTTAAGAATCATTTAACGGTAAACACGCCAGACTCATCGTCCGACATCTACTTATACTCTACTTTGGTATCCAAAACGCGAATGAACTCTTATTTTTCCAAAAGAAGGTGTCAACCCTAGTGAGCGGTAACGCTCTTACCTCGAATTCGGGAAGACGTGGATTTGAATTAGAGATGTGTCGTTCGCGAGTGAACTAGTTCTTCTGAACAGTTCTTTTGAAAGAGCGAGTGGGCTGTTGCTCACCAAAGAGAACGGCAGTTCTTCCTGGAGACCGTGAGCCGTTTGTGTGGCTTCGGTCCCGACCCAGAGACAAATCAAACTAATGCAGGTGCGGTGTCGGACGGCACGCGGTGTCGTTTGAAATAACTTCAATCGAGCGAGCGCCGTTGTGGACCAGTATCGGGGAAGTGTCTACAGTCTGACACGGCAATTTTACACAGAAAGAAGAAGTAAGCTGCTGAGTGCAAAAATGACTCAAATATTATTTATAAACGCTTTGGAAATGCCTTTTCTGTGCGAAAATAATCCGGTAGTATTTAAGAAAAAAAAATGTTTCCAGGATAGACAGAAAAATAAATGAAAATATCTTCCTGTGAGAGTAACGTACGAAACTGGCATAAATGGAAATAAAACGAACAGATACTATACTCGAAGCGGAAATAATCATTCTTTTTTATTTAAAGTGAGCTAGTGAACCGTTCAAAAGAACTAGTTCTTTTTACTGAGTGATCTGACTACCGCTCTTTTTAGTGAGTCACTTTGCCCACCTCTTGTTTGAATCCCCGCCTGGCCATCCAGATTTCGGTTTCACATCGTTTCCTGAGATAATTGCAGGTGAATGCCAGAATGGTTCCTTCAACAGCTCATGGCCGACTTCCTTCCCGTTGCTTACCTCCAATCCTTCCCCACCTCTAATGCATAAATCCTAAAAAAAAACACACACACACAATTTCTTTCCAATACATTTGCATTGCCTATAATTACTATCGCAAAACCAGATTGTCCACAAAACCTTCAGTATGGTGCCTTAAGATTCATTGATAAAGTATATTTCTAATTTCCCCATTTTAACATTATTATCATATCACAACTAGGAAGCTGCACTAAAATTCTGGTTATAATATGCAGTATACTATTCACTTTGAAGTCGTAATTACTGAAGCGTCTCTCACTGTTATTGTTTATTCGAATATGTTTCTGATTTTCTGTTTCGGCTTATGAAGCTGAAAAGGACACGCTATTAAAAGTTAGACATACAATTTCGAGACTATCGTCTACTTTGCTTGGAGGATATTTTGTATGTTCATTTTTGTACCATCCAACCTCAGTTATGCATCAAGGCAATTAAAATATTAGTTCCATTTCGTTCTGCCTCCAGCGGTCTGGTGGCTCAGTGGTTAAGGCGTCTGACTGGAGATCGAAAGGTCCCCGGTTAGAATCCCTGTCTCGGCGGGGATTTTCATGGGCACTTAACCCGGCCTTCACCTCTGCCACAGCTTGCTGTGTAATGTGAAGTACGCCAGAACTCTTCCCTGGTTCGGATTCCACGTTAAACTGTAGGTCCCCTGTATTCGGCAGGATTGCCGTGCTAGATTAAGGCGGCTACTACAGGGGCGGAATACGCAGCCAATAGAAACCCTGTCACCAGGTCATTACGACAACACGAAATTATTATTATTATTTCGTTCTGCAAACGACTTGACCTTGAGAAAAACTGCAGCGGCTAGCAATCTAGTCCATTGCAAATACCAAAATGTGAAAGAAGTTACTTCATTCGAATAAAAAGTAATTGCAGAGAAGGTAGGGGTAGTTAGTAAATGTACGATTTTAATTTCTAGGCAGGCTTGAGCACTGTGTTCCGAAAGCACAGTCGATAGTACTCAGAATACTCAATCACTCGAAAACGAAGCTCTTTTTTTTGGGGGTGGGGGGGGGGGGCATGAATCCGATCACCTACAAAAAGGTATAGTTCTGCGTTTTGAATTGCTAGAGACCTACTCATCTAGCTCAAAGAACAGTGACCGGTTAAACAGCAATATCTCAAGCTTTCCAGACCCAACAAACAGCACGCAATGTCGTTTGCATTAAAATTTACCGAGCGTGGTGGTGTAACGGATAGCGTTCTGGCCTCGCATTCGGGAGGACGGAGGTTCGAATCCCCGTTCGGGCATCCAGATTTGGGTTTTCCATGGTTTCCCAAATCACTCCAGGCAAATGCTGGGATGCTTCCTTCAAAAGGCCATTGCCGAATTCCTTCCCATTCCTTGCCCCCATCCTTTCCCGTCTCTAAAGACCTCGCTGTTGAGAGACGTAAAGCAGTTAAAATAAAATTTTTTTTATTTTTATTTAATGGCATTCGGCAACGGAGGCCATACAGCCAGCTCAGTGTAATTATAATTGCTTTCAGTGTATGGACGCCACAGGACGGATAGGACATTCACACAGACACACAACACTTAACATCCATGCCCGTGGCCGGATTCGAACCGGCGGCCTTCGGCACGCGGAGCTAGCACTCTAGCCCCTACGCTACAAAAAAAAACATTAAAATTTAAGCTGACGGGTTTCGCATTAATACATGACAGTGACTCAAGATACATTATCGTCGAAATAAGGATAAACAACGCTGTATCAGAAGTGAAAGATGTTGTGCGCGTGGTATAACATATTAAAATAATTTGTCAAACTGACAAACGTCACAGTATGTACGAAAGAGGCAGAAACCGACAAAAATTACAAGCTTCACCAACATTGATAAAATTGGTAACTCCGCGGCGAGCCAGGATCACCCCGACTGCGCAGGAATGGGGAAAACTTAAGGGTGTTGCATTTTGGGATGATTCAACAATCAGCTAGAGAAATCGAAACCAGTCTCTGTTTTATCCTTCTCTCTCTATGTAATCATACGATCCATCTAGACTTCTAAAGCTACGTTCAACGACAAACGAACACTAATCTTCAAAAATGCTGACTCTTCCCCCATACCTAATGCAAATCTTAAAGGAGAAAAACATTATTCAGTGAGTGTTAAAACAGCAAAGGTAAACCAAAATTTAAAAAAAAAATCTGTAAATGATGATATCTGTTTTGAGTAGGATTCTGGAACACAAACGTAGACTAACAAGAAAGTACCCTTACTAAATTAAAAATTATATTTCGTGAGAAAGCTAGTTCCTTGGATGAAAGCTATTGACGCAGCGTCACAGCTTGATGCCATCTTCTTCGTTAGCCGGAGGAAATTCAATATAGTACTAAACAATCGACTCTTAACTGGCAGATATACTATCACCAAAGTTTTTAGTGACTTCTTAAATTGGAGGTCTCAAAATTTTGGTGTAGATGCTGAAGATGGCCGGAATGTAAGTTCTATATCGACAATCCCGTGTGGCAGTGAAAGGGACGTGTATCTTTCTAGGTTTTATAATAGTTTTGTTGATAACTTACATAACAACAGCTTGAAAAGTATTCGCTTTTATTCCGTTTATGTATGTGGATAAGCACTCGATTCGAAGACCTGGAAGAAATGCGATGTAATGAATTTGTTTAACAAGAAAAAGCTAATTGCTTACGAGATGAGGTAAGCAGTTCTTTATATCATACAGTGAATTCTGTTAAATTCTTCAGGGTGAAGATGCAACAAACATACCGAGCGAAACGCACTGGACTCGCATTCAGGAGGACGTGGGTTCGAATCCCCGTCCGGGCATCCATCGTTTCCCCAAATCACTCCAAACGAATGTCTGGATGCTTCCTTCAAAATTCCTCCTTGCCCTCAGTCCTTTTTCGCCTCTAATGACCTTGACGTCGACGAGATACGTTTCGAAATGAGTGTATAGAAAAGGTTCAAGAAAGGCAGTGCTCCTGCTATTGTGTAAGAGCGCCATTGTTAACTTGATTCTCACTGAAAAACACAAGTTCCTCCACTTTTTCGGACTGCGACGTAATGCTGAAACCAACTACTAATTTTAGTTATAGAGACAGGGTAGATGACATAGTGCAAGGTGCCATATGTCAAATAACATTTGGAACAGCAGATTGTACTAGAATACCAAATTTTAAAAGGGTTTCCAGATGTAGATAGCACACTCAGACTATGGAATCGTTTAAAAGTTGCCAGTGTGGAACTTCAGCAATTAAAGGATGACGGATGTATTGCAAATGAGCCAAGTAGGGTGTTTGAAGAACGGTTATTATTTAAGAAAGTATAGTAATAAAAATAGTATTTAAAGAAAAATGTAATACAGTACATTCTGTACACAACTGAGGGGATAGGGTTATTATGGCATAAAGTAGTTGACTTTTTTGTGTTTCTCTTTGCTTTGTTTGGGCCACGGATCTCTTTCAGTTTGCAGAACTAGGTTTGGATATACTATACCCAGAAGTGATTTTTTTAAATTGCAGTATTGTGTTGATTATGTCGTAAATGAGGACGATATTGTGTTATATCTTCAGGCAGATCTAATAAATTCCAATATCAAATCTGGAATTTATGTTCGTCGTAGTCACAACATTGTATACCAGCAAGCAAATGCCTGAGCAGTTCAATTATTCCAGTAAAAGAAAATGATTTTTCACATCCATTAAATTCTTTCGTTGCATTACGTTCAACTGCAGTTTCTTAGGATTACCAACGTCAATCCTTTCTTCAATCATTAATTGTTACAAAATCGAACCAGCATCGCCTGCGTAAATTCATTATCAGTATTGTGGAATTTACCAAAATCCGAATGACAATAATATCATTATAATTCTGTTTATATTTCATTTTCCCACTTATATACTACTAGCTTCGAGCCCGTCAAAAATGACGGTTTGAATGCAATAACCTGGCAGTTCAGTTTTTTTCAATTGGTTAATTATATGGAATTGTTATTACATAATGCTAATGGCCTGGATTTTGTAATGTTCTATATATTGCATTTGCAGTTCACATAGCGATACAGTAATAACTTCTACTGAATTAATGACGATGGAAGTATAGAACGAATGAAATTAAAAACAAATTAGGAATCCCACAAAAACTCTTGCTGTCAATGTAATATCAGTTTTATTCCTGGTCCAGGCACAATTCAGCACGATAAATATGAAACTTCTTTCCCCCGCAATAAATAATACTTCCAGTAACATGGCGCTTATGAAAGCAGTTTAAATGGTTTGTAAAACTCATTTCAGAGGGAATTATGCTGTAACAAAATGTGTCAGTTGCGATTCTGGTCAACTTAGCCCCAACCTCCATTAACATTGCATTCGAAAATTATAGCTTGTATTACCCTCATATGAATAACGACAGGCAGCACCTATGGTGGTAGTCTGAATTTATTCTGGAAAAGATTGCATGAAAAAGCGAATATTGACCATTTTTTATTAAATCTTCGTGTTATGAGTACCATACTGTGGTTAGATTATCGGAGTATTTCACTATGATTTATTTAAATAAATACATTTTACTTTAATGACGGAAAGCATAATATCAAAAACGGATAACGGTCATTTATCTCGGTGATACATTTCGCGATTCGTAAATTTGGTGTAAACTTTCTTCGAGTTTTTAATTAACTTCATTGTTTCTCATCATCTGCCAAAAACATTCTTAGGTTATGTTTTAACCTCGTTCTTATAACTGGTACAGATAAAATAACGCAAACATGAAATACTCTTCTCCTTGCATTAATTTTTGCATCTAGTTGTCATAAACAAACAAAAAGCAACATGTAAATTTAAACGAACGTACCAATTGTAACTTTGTAACGTATGATTGCCTCGCATTAATTTTCTATCTCTGCTCGCCGCTATTTGGATGCAAGAATATCGTTGTTGAATTGCGAATTATAAATTGAAATCATTTTTAATTATATCTTTCGTGATATGAGTAACTTATTCTGGTTAGATTATCAGAACATTTGGTTAGATTTTATTTAAATAAATGCATTTTTATAATTTAGAAAACGGATGACTGTTATTTATTTGACTGATACATTGCGCGATTACGTACGTTTCTCTGAGTTTTTAAGAAACTTCATTGTTTCTTATCGTCTGCCAAAAAAATTCATAGGTTATGGTTTAACCTAGTTTCGATAACTGATACAGATAAAATAGCGTAAATATTGAATCCCCTTCTCCTTACATGAATTTCTGCGTCTAACTGATACGGATAAAATAGCGTAAATATTGAATCTCCTTCTCCTTATATGAATGTCTGCGTCTAGCTGTAAATAAACGAAAAGCAAGATGATGGTACGAATGTAATATGGTGGTTGATGATTGGCCGTTCTCTAGCCAATAGCAGTAGCAGCTATAGACGACGCATCCAGACTCCACGTTAGCGTTTTATATAAGGGGATTGAAATTTTTTAACACATCGTAACACCATACTTTTTTAAATAAAAATTTAGCCATTTAACTTCGTTGAGTTCAAGGTCATTCGAGGCGAGAGAGGACATTGGACAAGGAATGGGAAGGAATTCGAGCATGGCCTTTTGAAGGATCCATCCCGATATTTGCGTGAAGTGGTTTAGGAATACAATGGTTACCCTAAGTCTGGATGGCCGGACAGAGATTTGATGCCACGTCCTCCGGAATGCGAGGCTCGGTCCTCTGTCCAATCGCGGTCGTGACCTTACAGTTTCCTTTGTGATTCGCCAATTACTGGATAGCTAATATGGTGATAGTAATCTGGTCTGTATCTTCCCTGCAGAGTACGTGGTTGGGCGGTAGCGCACTGGTCTTAAGTTCGGGAAGATGTGGGTTTAAACCCCCTTGCAGCCATTTAGATTTAAGTTTGTTATGAGTTTCCGAAATCACTCCAGGTGAATACGGGGTGGTTCATTTAAATGGCCGTGGTGGAATTCCTTCCCGTTCCTTGCATCTAGTCATTTCCCTCCCGAAGACCTCGCCGTCGATGAGGCGTAAAGCCGTATTCTGCTCAGGGCTGTGGATACCTATTTCATGGATTTTATTGAGCAGCTTTTTAAAACCTGACTTATGTCCATTGCGAGCAATTGATGGAGTCGGGGGTAGGTTTGTGGAATATCATATGGTCGTTACATTGCTGATGTGTAGTGTTTCAGGTAATTCCTGATCTACTTTTGTGTCATTTTATTACTATTCGCATTATTTTAAAGCATTCAACAGACAAGTTGCACCCAAAGTAACATTTTTTTCGCATTTATAAAAAGAATTGTATTCAAAGAGATCATTGCTTGTTCTGGATTGTTTAATATATAAAACTTCGTTGTTATTGAGAAAAACTAAAATAAATCTTATAATACAACATTTTCGTTTGAGTATCATCTTGATCTAGATTCTAGACAACAGCACGTACATCATCTCTCTATCAGTAACTGCTGATACAGGTGTAACTTGTAAATGAAACGGCACATGAAGCTTGTGGGATTTCTATGTTGTGCAATAGATACCTTTGTATGCAAGTCTTTTGTTGTAATTTTGATGTAATTTATTGAATTTTTTCTCTTTCAGGTAAGGCGATGTTGCACCAACTATGAGATGAAATCCGCTTCATCGTGTCTAGTAAGTTGGAATAATTTGACTTCCACATGTATTGTACATTAAACTGAAGAAAGTGTTCCCTTTCTTGCTTTTGGCTTTACTTGTACAATGAATGTCGTACAGTTAGTTTTGCATGGTTGCCTTATTATAACACGTAATTGATAAATGTGTATGTTTTCGTGTTGATGAACAAAAGAATTCTTAGTTGGAACTAAATTGAGTAACTATTTAATTTTAATTCATAACTGTGTAGAAATGAACTAAGACAACGTTCTTCCTACGACTTAACATTTAGTGGTCCGTAAATAGTTAAAATGTTAATAACATGATTTTTTTTTTTAAATACTGCCTTTTGTTTCGTTAGTAGATGTAGTTTGGATGTCGTTGTTTGAGACATATCTTCTCGTGTGTTTAAACCGCAACCGCTCAAATTTTGTGTTCACTGATCATCCACTGTGTGACCATGTATGACCAGAGCAGGCGTTAAGGGGGTGGGAGGTGGGGTGGGGGGTGGGGGGTAAGCGGGTCAAATGTACCCGGGCCCGCCGGCTGAAGGGGGGCCCGATCACCGGCTGCAGGGGCCCCCGGCTTCGAAGCCAAGAATCCGCCTATTGTTGCCCGGCTAGTTTGCAGAGCTAAAAAAAAAAAGGTCGTCCATTTTACCCCGGGCCCGAAATTCCTAGCGCCGGCCCTGTGTATGACAGAGTGTAATAGACGCCACGATTTAGATAAATTTTTATGTTTAATGTTGCAGTTAGTATTTTAGTTTCTTGCTTAATCGACCTTCAGTCAGACGCTTTAATCACTGAGCCACAAGATACCATTAGTATGTAAGGGACCAGAATGCATTACTGAGGGAGCTGCTGAACTAGTTACCTTAAACTGTCAAAGAATTTAAAGTTCGCATAATAGAAAAATAGATGTATGGGGAAATACTCATTGAGGTCATACGCTCTTATAACAGTAATAATAATAATGACGAGAATTTGACTTAATTTTATCCATAATTCACTGTATTGACGTGACTGTATTGATCAGACAAAAGGTAGAATAAAAAATAGTCTTCAGTCACTAGAATATACAAATATTACAGTAAAATTTGTATTCTAGTGACTGAAGGCTGTTTTTCATTGCACCTTTTGACTGATCAATACGGTCACGTAAATACAGTGAATTATGGATAAAATTAAGTTAAATTTGCCCAGCCAAGCACTTAAAACAATATATACATACAAACGTTGTGTAATACAATAAAATTTGTATTATAGTGACTGAAGGCTGTTTTTAATTCTACCTTTTGTCTAATTTGACTTTGGTTTTGAACAAATATTGACAGTAAGCGAAATCGTAATCTAGTAAACATTTTTTGTAAATTTTTGACCACTTCATAAACTTAGAACAAATAAAAAACCTAGTGCGATGAGTGTGTGATGTGATGAGAGTTCGGGTTTCAGGAATATTTTCGCCGGAAGGGTAAAGTAATAACGAAATGCAAGCGAGGATTACATTCCTGAAGCTGGATATTAACGTTAGGAAGACAGGTGCGCTATCCACAGTAGTAATTTTGTTTTCACTGTATCCATATGTTGTAGCGTGTGGCAGCAGGCAGTGGGCCTCAAGATATCTTATCTGCAGCAGCAATATGTGATAGGATACAGTCTCTTAAGTGTTATTTAGTATCAAGCGCACGACTCTGGTGCGCAGGCAGTGTCGGATACTCAATGTTTAGTGCATGACGTGTTATATTATTCCTATATACTTAATAACAGTTCCGCCTGTGATAACGGAACCTGAACTATTTTCTCTGTCCTGCGCATTTTTGGTAAGCCTGTTACAGACAAAATAATGTTTATTCCTCACGTTAAGTTGTAGTAACCGTTTTAGAAAGCGTGTTGTGTATACATTTATACTACTAGGGACTCAGTTGTCGGTTCCACGTACATTTGTGTACATGTACGGCGTTTCACTGTTTGGATTCCATTACAAGACTTCTCTATACGTTCTGGTCATCAGCACTAAAGGAGAGATTAGTGAATGTAGTAGGTTATTTCTTTCTTCCGTATACATAATTTATTTACACCGCAGTCTCGATGGTATTGTGGTTAGCAGTGGCGGATCCAAGATTTAGGTTTGGGGGGGGGCTTGAGCGGATTTTTTGTTTTTGGGGGGGCTTGAGCGGATTTTTTGTTTTGGGGGGGCTTGAGCGGATTTTTTGTTTTGGGGGGGGCTTGAGCGGATTTTTTGTTTTTTTTGGGGGGGGGGGCTTGAGCGGATTTTTTGTTTTGGGGGGGGCTTGAAAGGATTTTTTGTTTTGGGGGGGCTTGAGCGGATTTTTTGTTTTTGGGGGGCTTGAGCGGATTTTTTGTTTTGGGGGGGCTTGAGCGGATTTTTTGTTTTTGGGAGGGGGCTTGAGCGGATATTTTGTTTTTGGGGAGGTTTGAGTCGGGTAAGGGTTGGGCTTTATAGTCATGCCGCCCTTAAAAGATCAGTAGAACTAAAAAAAAAAAAAGTCTCCAAATCTCAAAATTCCGATGTCGGGGGTGAACCTTAAATACGAGAATCATCTCGTTGTAACATTTCGGATGACTCGAACGAACATACGTGTTATGGCAGCATGTATACGTTATTCATCGTGTTTGGCAAGAGTTTGTTAGTTACCAGACTGCCAAGCTGCGAGATAGGTGTCTCAGGGGCGAATATATCTGTGCGGGCATATGACACATGCTTGCTGCGTGACGGCTTAGTGAGAGAGGGGGTGAGGATTATATTCTTAGATAATGGGGCGTAGCAACTCTGGGTAATATTACCGGGTACGTGTAAGGGGGCGTCCATTAATTACGTGAGGTGTTTTTCCGGTATTGCGGACCACCCCTCTCCTCCCCCTCTGGTGAGATTTGGTGAGATCTTGTCGGATCCACCTCTAAGATGAGAGATTTTGACCCCCCCCCCCCCGCTGCTAATCGACCTCGTAGACCTTTGAGACTTTTTTTTAACTCTCTGCTTCCGAGGGCAGTTATACTACCCCTAAGGGAGCGTGCATAAACCACGAAGCTCCATTTTGCCCTCTTGTGAACCCCCTTTCCCCCACGTAGCCCTATGTGGCTTTTGCCTGTACCCCCCCCCCCCCCCCCCACGTAGCGCGTGACTTTTTCCCTTTTAATTCCAGAAGACATTTTGTACCGTTTTATCTTGCCAGATTATTGTAAATTACATACGGAGATAATTAACTGAGGGAAATAAATATTCTCATGCTGTTGTGAGTTCTGTTCCTCATTTTAACTGTGAAAAATGTTATGAAATGAAAGCTACGTGGCCTGGCTCGGAACCCCCCCCTTCCCCCCACGTAGCCCAGCGTAGCCTTCCAGCCAACCCCTTCCCCTCCCCCCCTGGACCGAGCCACGTAGTTTGTGAGCGGTCCCTAAGGTCGGTTTCCACGTCGTTTCTAGACCTTATACCCCCTCTAAAGTCGACATCCGCTTAGCACCCTTTTTTTTAAGTTCTACTGTACTATGAGATTTTCACAAGCTCTTGTGAGATTTCCGTTGACCGCCCGCCCCCCTCCCATTTGTTGAGATTTCGCCGGACCTCCCACCCCTCCATTTCACTTCACATAATTCATGAACGCCCCCCCCCCCCCCCCCCCAACTCACTCCTGATGCCCATTCTGTTAGCAATGTTCTGAGATAGCCGTTCAGGCAAATGATAATTTTCGACATAGCAGACTAGGGTTCTAATTCTTGTCTGGTTATCCAGATTTCATTGATTTCCAGAAATTACTTTAGACCAGTAGTCAGTTAGATTGTGAAGGTGGTCGCTTTGGAAATTCAAAGTCGCCGGTTCGAATTGAAGTGATCACGTACCTTTTACTACTAACGCTTGAACATGACGTACACCTCAGGACAAGATTTCTCCTATTCTCGCACCAGCTAAGAGGACTAGCAGTAAGCGGCAGAATATACAGGGTGTCCAGAAAATAATGGCTAATCCTGCAACCGCAGATAGATTACATCATGTCGCACTATATGACAAATTTTATTTTAGTAAAAGTCTCACCATTTTCGAGATATTGATTTTTTAATCGCCTTGTCGATGTCGAAGTTATTAGAGATGGGAAACGACAGGGTACGAGGAATAGGAAGGAATTCGACCATGGCCTTTTGAAGGAACCATCACGGCTTTAGCCGGGAGTTATTTGTGGAAAACATGGAAAACCCAAATCTCCCAATTGCGAGGCCAGAGCGTTAGCGCTCACCCACTACGCTGGATTTTTGAAAACCTTATGATCGTTGTTGGTGTCGCTGATGAATACTGACGTAGCTATGGGATGTTAGAAACGACATTAACCAACCACGAATAAGTTTCTTGAGATGCATAGTTTTTTTTTTTTTTTTGCTGTCGTCAGTCTTTCGACTGGTTTGATGCAATCCTCCAACCTTTCCTATCCTATGCTAACCTCTTCATTTCTACATACCCCCTACAACCCACGTCCTCAATTATCTGCTTCATATATTCTAATCTCTGTCTTCCTCTACAGTTCTTACCTTCGACTGTTCCCTCCACTAACAAATTAACCAATCCAGCATGTCTCAAAATATGACATACCAGCCTATCTCTTCTTTCTGTAAGCTTCTTCCATAAACTTCTTTTCTCACCCATCTTTTCCAAAACTCGCTCATTTCATACTTTGTCTGTCCACCTAATTTTCAGTATTCTTCTGTAGCACCACATTTCAAATGCTTCAATTTTCTTTCTTTCCTGTACTCCTAAAGTCCATGTTTACGAACCAAAAATGGGAAATGGTCAGACAAAGTGATAGATGTTTCTGCGGTAATTTCTGAAAATCATCGGCTTATTCCAGCGCATAAATATATGATTATTTCTGTGTACTGTGTTAATACATTTGTTCTATATTCAAAGTATCTAGTAGGTATCAGCCGCAGCAGGGGAGCGTACACAAAGTAGGTGGCTCCGTCCAGGGGGGGGGGGGAGGGGTTGGCTGAAAGGCTACGCTAGGCTACGTGGGGGGGGGGGGAGGAGGAAGTTCCGAGCTAGGCCGCATAGCTTTCCTTTCATAACATTTTTTACAGTTAAAATGAGGTACAGAACACACAACGGTATGTTAATATTTATTTCTCTCTGTTAATTATCTCCGTATGTAATTTACAATAGTCTGACAAGAGAAAACAGTACAAAATGTCTTCTGGAATCGAAAGGAAAATAAGCTACGTGCTACGTGGGGGGAGGGGGGCTCACAGGAGGCCAGAATGGAGCTACGTGGTTTATGGATGCTCCCTAGTCATAAATAATAGTTCTACTTATTATCGGAAGTTTTAGATTAAACGTACACCTACATGTTCTATCCTGATTGGATGTTTCATGAGTTAAGATGATGCTATTAAATTTTGAAAGGTATCTGGACGTTTGAGAGTGGCTTCCTATATGAATGAAGATTTCTAAGAGTTAGTTGGTTATATTTTCCCCTAATACATATCAACAGCTTACGGTAAAATGGGCCACACTTTTTGCTATATGTTCGTTGAAGATGGTGGTGTGTGGTGATATCTTTGTACATAACAACCTGGTCTGTAAGCAGGCTGAGAGACAAAAGACTACAGAGAAACAGGCTGCCTGGGCGTTATCAGCTCTGCAGCCCCGAGTCGAGGCACAACTTTTGAGAATTTTCTAAGAAACGTATTTCTACTTCCTGTCCGCTTCATAGGTTGCCTGGTGGGTGGTCTTCCGGTAACTCAAGTCAGTCGCGGGAATTACTGGAGGGCTGGTATTTAACGTTTCGGCCTGATACAGTCCGACAGATTTATGTGTTCTATGGCTTCTTCCAGTTACTTAAACACTGTCCTCTCGCGTTTTCCATCCCTTTTTAGAAAAAAAATGAAAAAAAAATATCGAGTCTTCTTCACTCGTTAGGGGGCATCAATAAATTACCTGAGGGGTTTTTCCAGTTTTTCGGACCCCTCCCCCTTTCTGGCGAGACTTGGTGAGATCTGATCCCCCCCTCCCCCCCCCCTTTGTGGTGAGATCCGGTCCCGTGAGACCCCCTTAGAGATCGCCCTCGCTACTGTTTCAGACCTTTCTTTACACCCACACTTTTCTTCGAAATACACCCCCCCCCCCCAATAACGACTTTCGCGTCATTTGTAGACCTTTCTTATATTTTTGTTGTGGACAGTTTGTTTGTTGTTAGATTTATACCCTTCGGTTTGTAAATTTCTGCTGGTTGAAATGTACGGTTGAAGATCCAACTTACAACCAGACAACTGACCTGGAATTAGGAATGAAAATCGTCAAAAAGCTACATTGAAGCTGCCCCAAATTGCTGGTACGGGAAGCTAGATGTGTTATTTGGGTTGACTAACAGGTCACCTTGAACTGTAGATGTGTTCTTGTATGTTCCTGACACACTTTGTGACTACACAATTTATACACGAAACAGTCATTATGGCTGTATGGATTTATTCTGTTCTGATATTTATGATTAGGAGGATTTTACAAGCAGAGAACAAATCAAGAAGCGTTTTATTTGGGAGCTCCTTAACCGTCAAGGCTAATGTTGAGGTACCACTGATTTATGCAACAACGCAAACTTGCCGTTGTCTGTTAATATGACGATCTGGAAGGTGATTCTTATTGATATCAGTGTCTCGCAAGAAATATTTTATTTTCTCCAAATCTATGTAAATCCCTTGATGAACAAATGTCCATTGGAATCTGTATACTCAAATATATGATTAAAGTACTCTAAAATACTTTGTAATCTTTCTAGATCAGAATTTCACACTTAAAATTTTCTGCCGTTAAAAGAAGCCCGTCTGCATAATCTGCTTTCAGTATTATCCACGTTTCGGCTATATAAATTGTAGGTTTATGTCCTAAATAAAATAATTCTCTCTTCTCAATATATTTATTCCCTATTTTATATTTGATATATTGTTATTATTACACATTATGCTGCAATTCATGATTCTTGTTTACTTTTATCAACGTTTGGTTCCAGTTCGTCATCCATTTTTTTCTCTAATGGCTTTACGCCTCGTCGACGTCAAGGTCATTAGAGGCAGGATGGGACTGGGGACAAGGAACTGGAAGGAATTCTGCCATGGTCTTTTGAAGGAAGCATTCAGCTTAAGTGATTTGGGGAAACAATGGAAAACCCAAATCTGGATACCCGGTCGGGGATTCGAACCGGTGGCGTCCCGAATGCGAGGCCAGAGCGTTAACCGTTCACCCACCACGCTCGGTTTCGTCATCCAACATTTCGTTCATGCCATCCAGTAATTTCTCCTTTTCTCCTACCAGTTAAAACCATTGGCAATAAACCGCAGGATACTTCGACTTTAAACGTGTATTCCGCATTGAACTCTGTGCGTATCGAGAAACTGTAAATTTTGGAAGAAGAATGTGAACTAAACCTAGACAGCAACGGGGAAAAGGTCATTAACTTCAGTAGAAATGTTCGTGATAACAGTAGAATAAAAAGTCAAAATAAGATTAAATGTTGAAGAAGAAGTAAGAGAATTCTGGTATCAATAAACAAACAAAAATACAAAGAATGACCAAAGCTACGATGATTTCAAAACCGTTTAGTATGAACAAAGAGACTTCTTAAAAGTGAGATAACTTTTGATGTCAAACATTGAATTTGGTCTCAGAAAGCAGTTTCTAAAGCAATATTTGTAGAGCATAGCGCATTATGGAAGGGAAGTTTAGGCTTTGGAAATACCAGAAAAAGGTCGATTAAAACATTTGAAATGTGGTACTTTAGAAGGATTTTGAATTTTTTATGGACAGATAAAGTACAAAAGTGAAACCGTTCTGGAAATGATGGTTGACGAAAGTACTTTCTGGAGAGAAGACACATGTTGGTTAAGTTAAGGAGAAATTCGATATCGGATAATTTATTCTTCATCCCGATGGTTGCGAAAACCACCTACGGACCGTTATGATGCAGATGCAGGAAGCGGGAGGTTTTTAACTACTGCTAGTGGTACCTTCCTACGACGAACTCTTAGTAGGTATACTGTTTGAATCGGGAGCCGGGTGTTTCAGCATGGACTTGGAAGGACTGGTTACTCAGCTTCCTTTACTGTGGTGAAATTACGCCATAGCTTTCAGGACATCATTGTTACACCACGACAACTTCTAAATATTCTAATGCTTCTATGGTGCTCTACAGACATCCAGCCGTTGTACTGCTGTCATGGATAGTTTCTTTCCCCTATTTCCGCCCTTCCCCGGAAAATGGCATTCGATTTTTTTTTATGGCTTTCGGCAACTAAGTCATTTAGCAAGCTCAATGTGCTTATGCTATGTCATCCAGTGAATTAGCTTTCTCCAGTACGTTATGATTCCGAAGTATAGACACCACAGGACGGACAGGACAATCACACAGACGCACAACACTTAAACATCCATGCCCGCGGCCGGATTCGAACCGGCGACCTTCGGCACCCGGAGGGCATTCGATTTGTAAGGCATTTTCAGCAAGGTACATGTGTTTACGCGGGTGTATTAAACCTTCTGCTGTGCAGTTACAAAATATTAAAGACAAACCGCAGACGAAAACAATCATCAATGCGGTTAGCTGGACTCGAACCGGCGATTCTCGGTGCATGTCCACAATTTCCCGAGTTCTTTAATTAGATGACCGGATAAAAGACGTATAATCAAATAATGCGCAGATTTTCGTTTTTTTAAAGAAAATATTATTTATTGATTGATATTATTTTTGTCATATTCAGAGTACTACCCTTGTTCCGACTTTTTTTTCCAATCTCCGAAGCACTTCTCTAACTCAGATTTCGGAACTGTTTTAAACTCAATGCAGTGTTGTTAAATAGATTAAACAGAACACCACTAACAAAGAAAAACTAACAAGCAGAACTCAACACAATAAAAGGAATAGCAACAAAAAATGGATATAAATCACAGATAGTTGACATAATAAACAGAAAAATCACAAACAAAATGGAGAAAGAACAGAATAACTAACACAACCAAGCTTCAGCCACCCAGTACCCAACAGACAAGGACACGCACAACACAGACAACACAGACAATTCAAAACAACCCACAAACCACAAAAAACACTGAAAATAAAAGTAAATGGTATCCAATGACATTTTCCAACAAATACACCCACAGAATCACAAACATTTTTAAAAAACAAGGCATAAACATTGCTCTACGAACAGACAACTCTGTTCAAAAACAATTAAATACCTACTTAGACAGAGACAACTATCAAAACTAAGGCATAAATCTACTGACATGTCACAATTGTGATGCAATACGCATAGGAAAAACAAGAAGACAGTTTAAAACCAGATACAAAGAACACATGAGGGCACTTAAGTACAGCAACCACTCCACATTCGCTGAACATCTAATAGAAAATGATCACTTACCAACATACATTAACACAGACATGCAAATACTCACAATCAACAATTACAGACACAATAACCTCACTCTACAAGAAAACTACCACATACAAAAAGCAATAAAAATGGCAAGCAGGTACTGAATGACCACATAAACTTAACAAACCAAACACTGTTCAAACTGGTGAACATACAATAACCCTACAGTAAAGAAATAAACCTAACAGATACATGCACTCACACACTTACATAAAATATCCCTCGCAATTTCAAAACTGGCGCCGTCAGCGCACCACCACCTTTGACAGTAAGAAAATAAGATGACCACTGAAAACAAGCGAATTGTAGAAGACGCAATGTTTATATCCTGTACACAACAGCAAAGACAAATGGCTGTAATGGAAACATGCTTTGGAAGATGTGTGGTTACTATCCTGAAATCCGCTAATGTAAATAGTAAGTGTAAATAATAAGAAAACGTATCAATTTAGAATTATGTCAAACATCATATAATTAGTTTGTAAACCCAATGTAAATTTTAAAATATATTCGTTGCTGATGATGCCTCGACGAGAGGTGAAACGCGTACGGCAATAAAGCTACAAATTGGCGTCATTTTATCATTTAATTTAATGTTATAAACTCGTTCAGCGATTCTGTCTTTATCTCTTCAATGTTGGCAGAACGTCGTCCTTTCATGGTTCTTTTGAGGTTTGGAACAGAAAGAAGTCCGGTGAGGCATCAGGACGGTGTGAAGTGAAGTGTGAGCAGGTGCATTATCGTTTTACAATTATCATCTCTTCAATTTCTTTGCATCTCTTGTTTTATGTATACAAAGAACATTCGCCAAAGAAACATTCATCATTTTGAATGTGATGCTGCTCTTTATTCCATTCTTAAAGTAAAAGTTAGTAAAAATTCTTTGTCACATTTTATCAATAGTAAAAAACCGCAGAGCGAACTTAAATAGTTGTATGTATTAAACATTCCGCGGTATTTTTTATTTTTTTTTGATCAGACCCATTCAAGTTGCTCTTACTCAAGTTTTGGCAACGGTAGAGTTGTTAACATGTCACCATTAATTCTTCTGCTATGGAAACAGTTTATAACACTTTTCTTTTTTTACAGCTTGCTTCAGTGCTTTGCTAATATAATATCTGAGGAAGTTTTCTGTCACGGGTTTTCTCCTCCACTTGAAATGAGCAAATAGGTATTTGTATTAACTGTCGGTAGCTGTTGAGCGATTCATATGACCCGGTTGTGGTCTCGACATTTTTAAGAACTAAATTCTTCGGCCTGTGAAAATCATGCTCCCCATCATGATAAAAGGATCCGGCTATTAATTTCTGCTTTACGCCTCATTAACAGACGTCGTGGCGGAAGGACTAGGGGGTGAGGAACGGGAAGGAATTCAGCCATGTCCTTTCGAAAGAACCTTCCCGGCATTCGTCTGGAGTGATTTGGGGAAACCATGGAAAGCCCAAATCAGGATGGTCGGATGTGGATTTGAACGCGCGGCCTCCCGAATGCGAGGCCAGAGCGTTACCGCTCACCCACCACGCTCAGTAAAATAAATTAATCTATAACACCCTACTGTATTTCACCCACCACGCTTGGTAAAATAAATTAATCTACAGTACCCCACTGTATCTCAAACAGAGCCGTGTAGCACAATATCCTCCTCCCTAACTGTATGCAAAATATGAAGTTCTGCATAAACTTGGATGTATTCTGTTTCGAGCTGGAACTACCTTTCTGAGCATAATGGTGATCAATTACTGTACGATGATTTCTCATTCTTTCTTGATATTCGGAAGATGTAACAGCATTATTTTCTAATAGCGCGTTGTATCTTCGCTGATCTTTGGATCTGTATTTATTTATACTGCCAGACTGAAAGAGAATGCCTGTAGTGTTATTCTCGGGATTAAATATTTTCTAAATGAACAGTGCATGATATCCAATGGATTGCTCTCTGATAGACAAAGAAGACGTAACCTGTGTTAAGAAACTGTAGTAAGCCTCCATGGTACCGTTCCATGTCATTATGCAGAATTACACAGATAAGACTCAATCATGAATGTCGATGCAGTTACTGGGAATCTAACCCCCTAACGTTCAAGCTCATCCCCCATGCTCGCACCCTATTCATCAACTAATTAGACCAGTTACGGTTTTGAGGTGTCCTAATTCTGAGAACTGTCTAATGTTTGTGCTAAATTGTTTTTCTGTATGTGATACGTGTATTTCTCATTAGTATAATCACCTAAACACTACAATGATGGTAGCGTATTCTCTGGAAGTGGTCTTTTAATATTTCCGCCGACTGCAGTAAGCTCTCAACCATATTGTTATGTTTAACATTACGCTACCATTTAACATCATTCTATTCCTCGCTTTTGTTTTTATTTTAAAAAATAATAAAATTAATTCATCTCTATTTCTTTCATGCTACTATTTTATTACTGTCATCAGTCTTTCGACTGATTTGATGCAATCCTCCATCCCTTCCTATCTTGCGTTAGGCTCTTCATCGCAACATACCCCTTACATCCTAGGCCCTCAGTTGTCTGCTTCATATATTCTAATCTCTGCTTTAATCTTTATATGAATTAAACGTGATTCCAGTACAGCTTTTCCAGTTCCTTCTGGCGAGATTTTCTGAGATTGAGCTCCATATTCACTTTTAGTATATCAGCTTCGTATTGGCAGCTTTACCTTTATTTGCCAGCACTAATTTGATAAGAGGCTAAGTGGACCTTCCAGGTTATCAGTTTTGAAGAAAAATTTTCAGATTTGATCACATATCATCCATTTCGAAATGAAGTCATACCAAATGGTGTATGCCATCTCGTTTTACAACATTAAAAAAAACAGCCATTTTCAGTAATGAAATGATGAGGCCTCATGAGCACTGATCATCTGCATCTACATCTACATCTATACTCTGCAATTCACAATTACTGTGGGTGGCAGAGGGTGCTAAGCACCAATCCTAATTCAGTGCATTCCAATCCCGAACAGAACGAGGAAAGAAAGAACACATAAATTTCTCGAATCTTATCCCTCCTGTCATTGCGACCTAAATAGGTTGGTGGAAGAAGTATTTCGTTGCACTCGTAAATTAAAGATTTTCGCATATTCTCCAACAAATTCGGGAGGACGGCGGTTCGAATCCCCGTCCGGGCATCCAGATTTGGGTTTTCCATGGTTTCCCCAAATCACTCCAGGTGAATGCCGGGATGCTTCCTTCAAAAGGCCATGGCCGAATTCCTTCCCATTCCTTGCCCCCATTCTTTCCCGTCTCTAAAGACCACGTTGTTAAAAAGGGACGTTAAACTGTTAAAAAATCCAACAAATTCAAACGAAAACGACGTCATCTGTCCGCCAAACAATCCCAGCCCAACCCACGTATCAGCTCTGTGACACTTACGTAAGGACTGTAACGAACGGTCACGAATCGAGCGGCTCTCCTCTGTACTTTCTCTAACGTGTCAATCAATCCCTTGCGATACGGATTCCAAATTCCACAACAGTATTCTAAATGCGGACGCACTAGTGTTTTGTACGCTATTTCCTTTGTATGAAGCATTACAGCTTCTCAAAATACGACCTAGAAAACGTAGTTTAGAAATAACTTTGCCTACGATGGAAGTTATGTGCAAGTCCCATTTCATAGTGCTTTGTACTGTTACGCCTAGATACTTCAGGGAATCTACCGTGTCAACAACTGAATTGTCAACTCTGTACTCGTGAGCAAACGGGGCCTTTTTTTTATTTATTTGCATTGCCTTGCACTTTTTGCAGTTAGGTGTAAGCTGCCATTTACGGCACCATTCCTAAATAACATTCAGATCGCTTAAATTTCTGAGCAATTGTCAGAGCACCTCACTTCCCTATAAATAGGTGCATCATCAGCAAAAAATCGCATTCTGCAATTAACGCTGTCACCTAGATCGTTTATAAAAATTAAGAAAAGAAGTGGTCCTATTACACTTCCTTGAGGAACGCCCGAAGTAACATCTAGCTTTGAAGAGGCTTCCCCGTCAACAACGACATACTGTGACCGATCAGTTAGAAAATAGCGTATCCAACCGCAAATATGATCAGATATACCGTACGCTCGAATCTTCGCCAAAAGCAGGTTGTTTGGTACAGTCAAAAGATTTCTGAAAATCGTGAGCTTCTAAGGATATGAAGCATGGTCTCCACGCCTGCTTCAGTGGTTGACTGGTGACTCTCCCGCTTGCCGTAAGGATCCTATAAATGATATATACGTAATGGTAATTAATTTATCCACAAAATAAACTAATCGCAATACGAAATACTTGGTCACAAATGGTTTTTTCTTCTCTAATTAATTGTAACTATTTTCTGTTTCATCTCACCATACGTTAATCGATCTTGTCAATACGTTTGACGATTCTGTTGGAAATGTGATGATTTTCGCTTACTCTGTCACCTAAAATATGCTGCGGTCACGTTTTAAAAAGCAAAAATGACTCATTTTTGCATGTGAAGAGTTTCCAAAGATATCCACTGCCAAAAGTCATATTTCTAAACTTAATAATGTAATAATAATTCCGTGTAGTCGTAAAGACCAGGTGACAGGGTTTCTATTTGGTGCGCATTCCGCCCCGGTCGTAGCCCAGGTACAGGGGACCTCCGATCCATGGAAGCATTTTGGCGTACTTCACATCACACAGCAAGCTATGCCAGAGATAATGTGCATATGAAAATCCCCGCCCAGACAGGGATTCGAACCGGGGGCCTTCCGATCCCCATCAGGCTGCTCTGAACTTAAAAACTGTTATGTGGGTTATCACACTGAAAAAATCCACTCCCCCCTTTCCTCATGAAGCAAAACACTTCGAACAATGCATAACGTAATTTTCATTACAAAAGAAGGTCAAATTATCCAACTGCATCGTAATGTTTGACCGAGCGTGGTGGGTGAGCGGTTAATGCTCTGGCCTCGCATTCGGGAGGACGCCGGTTCGAATCCCCGTCCGAGCATCCAGATTTGGGTTTTCTATGGTTCCTCCAAATCACTCCAGGCGAATGTCTGGATGCTTCCTTCAAAAAGGCGATGGTGGAATTCCTTCCCGTTCCTTGTCCCCACTCCCATCCCGTCTCTAATCACCTCGACGTCGACGAGGCTTAAAGGCATTAGTTAAAAAAAACAATAAAAAACGTAATGTTTGGAGTCATGTGATTCCGGGACACTGTAATATCATATGAGTATCAATATTGCAACTTCAGCAATTTACAAAATAGTTTAAGTCTGTAGATAAAAGTTCAGCGTTAAGGATGTTCCGTGGTATCAGGATTGTTCTTTTCGGTCGCGTCGGCTGTGGCCAATGGGAGCGGGGTGCTCTGGGGTACGGGGTGGGGGGTCTTGACTGCGCTCAACATCCGGACAAGCGGTTAGTAATGTTTGCCGGGCAACGCGGAATGACATCTGTCCACAATGATCCTCGCGATCTTTCGTGTGAGTACCTTACTGTTCAAATATTTTGTGAAAAATATCCAGCTGTAGGATATTATTTTTTCTGTAAAAGATACGGAGGTAATGAGAGGAAGAGAGTACAGAATACGATTTCAAAGATAATTTGAGAAAATTTTATCGAACGGAAATTGTTCCGACGGCTTTTTGTTTTTGCTTATCACCAGCATGCAGAAAGTGATTGTGTTTTGAATTCATTATCCTGTACCAGACGCACGTGTAGAATTAATCTGTATAAGCAGGAACTGTGTTGTTAGATATATTTTTTCGGTGTTTTGTGATTCTCGACTTAGGGCCATTACCGCGGATTAAAACATCCAGAGTTTCGCAACCTACGTCCTAAAAGTAGATATCAGTGTTTCGCAACCTATGAAGCAGGTAAAATAAAACAAAATTTTTGTGATTTCCTGAAAAATTTGTTCAGTTGAGAACCATGTGAACAGTCAATAAAACATCATTATATAAAATATCGTCATATAAAATACAGATCTGATATTACCCTAACTCTGGTTGAAATACCCATTTCTTTTACGAACGTGAAGTTGTCAATCATATGGTCTTTGAATTTTTTATTTAATTCGGATTTAAGCGTTGTTCCGAGTTTCCTCATTCTCTGTCAATAATTATTGTCTGGAAGGATTGCTATGGCATCCATGATCTACGTGGTCTAATTCAGCAATATCCTTTTTAGTTATCTTCTTTGGTCGCGCCGAAATGTTGTCAGGAGCCTTTCGTTTTACAGTAGTTCTGACCTAAAATGATAGAATGGTATAATACAATCCTAATCCTACTCCAGACACACAAACAAATACAGAAAAAATGTGGCTTTACACTCTTGTAATAGTTCAATTTCACGATCAATTAGAACATCATGGTTGTGGGATCCAGATATTTTCACTATGTCACTCGTGGCACTGTTAGTCTTCAACAACACTTTACACCGTTCTTTTAACGTATCCATAATACGTTACCATTAACGTAGGTTTTTTGTTTTTCACGAGTATCGCCGTTAATCGCTTGCTCAACACATGTACTATTGAAGACGACATGGTGAAAAGTGATTACTTACGTTGTGTTATAATATGGTGAAGAGTAGGCAGGTGAACAGAAATACGATCCCTTGTTTACCTTTTCCGGGTTGCGAATCACCATAAGGGAGAGTGCATAAACCACGTAACTCCATTTTGGCCTCCTGTGAACCCCTCCTCCTCCCACATGTAGCCCTACGTGGCTTTTGCTTCTAATCCCCCCCCCCCCCACGTAGCTTTTTTCCCTTTTGATTCCAGAAGAAATTTTGTACTGTTTTCTCCTATCAGTCTACATACGGAGATAGTTAACTGAGGGAAATAAATATTCACATGCTGTTGTGTGTTTTGTGCCTAATTTTGACTGTGATAAATGTTCTGAAAGGAAAGCTACGTAGCTTTAGTAGGAAACCCCCTCTCCCCGCACGTAGCTCAACGTAGTCATCCAGCCAACCCCTCCCCCCCCCCCCCCCCGTGGACCGAGCCACGTAGTTTGTGTACGCTCCCTAAGAATCTGACCGTCGAGAACAATAGCAGGTTGCGTATCACCGCACTCCCATATTTTATTAATTTCAATTGTTATTCTCATTGAAAAACATGCGCACAATTTAAATAATTTTACTGAATTTGCAATAATGTTAGGCAAAATGTCATGACAAAGTGAATGTAGCCTTACACTGAATTCGGCGCAGTTTTGGTTAATAGCTGCTTTTTTAGAGGAAAAAATGGCTGTAAGACCAAATTGTTTGATAAATTTTTTTGAATCGAACTACTTCTTTTCAGTTTTCCTGTATTACGTATGAATATGTCCAAACAAAAACCATTATCAGGAAGCGATCCAAGTTATCCTTGGAGATAGCGCTACATTGGAAAATTTCTCTCTGGTGCAGTTTAATATTTGATAACAGAAATTTTGTGTTAATGAAGCAATTTCTATCAACCTTTCAGTTTATAATATTTCTCTTGCAAAGTGCATCCGCCATTAATTCTTTCCATATTACAAAATTATCGTACTACTTCTATTCCGATATCAAAATTTATTTTAGTCTCTTGTTGTATTTGCAATTGCTGTTGTCTTGTTTAGTTTTATTTCATATCTAGTCCAGATTTCCAATATTTTCACAAAATTCAGCCAGAAAGGCGCTATCATTTGCAAAACGTTGTGCTTACTGATTTATTTCATTGTATCTTCATTTTACAAAAAATCTTTCACTTCCGTAATTGCTTCCTCCGAATTTCCAAATCCACAAACGCTTAGAATGTATCTTATATTTTCACGATTGGCCCTAATATTGACAATAACACCACAAGTACCTGTACTAAACCAAAGTTCTTCCCAAATCTAAATTGCTTAGCATTTAATATACTCTATTTTCCTTTCTGTTTTTTTTTTTAATATTATCGTAGTTTTTTTAAATTCATATTGTTGATATTAGTCACATTTAAGCAAGTTGTACTTTCATTCAGGGGATGAAAATGGTGTGCTTAGGAATAATCTGTGCGTATCTCTCCCGTCTCATGAACATTTGAAGTCAATAGGAAGAGAATCTTCTTCGAGATTATATGTAAATTCGGCGTAGTTTCCTCTGTTCATTTTTTTCAAAAACCTATCAGTTTCTATCTTTAAAACTGGATCTTCTTCGTGTTCAGTATTAATATATAGCATAACTCTGACCCTGTTATACTTTTTCTGCATGTGTTGCTGCTTTGATTTTTTTTTAAATTCTCATTAGCGCCTCTAATGTTAATACATATCCTTTTCACTTCACAAACAATTGTATAATTCTCTCCTCTAACAAACATCTTCAATCTTTTTCTTGCAATCGTAAGTCTTTAGTGTTATTGCATTTACTGTTTATTTCATTTATAAAATGTCGGTATTGATGTATTTGGTATTCATCCTGAAAAACTTTAATTCTTCCTTTGACATCTACGTTTTTGTTTGCTTCTTTCGTTATCAGTTATGTGTTCCGTTCCTATGCTGGTTACGTTTGCCATCCGCTGCGGTTTTGTTTCGAGTCTGTTAGACACCAGTGTACTGGACATGGTGCGGAGCAGAACATCGGCCAGTTTTCATCATTAATTTTCTAGACCAGTGCTCGGATGGCCCCACTTTACTCCTCAGAAATACACGTTTTAAAACAATTAGAAAGATGATTAAACTCTCATCTCTCCCTTAGGTTGAATCGTCTTTATGCATTATGTAAATACTTCGAGCTGGCATAAACCGAACATTCTGCACCGACCTGATATTTGCAGAATCAGTAAGGGGATATGTACAGAGCACTTGTATTATGTCAAAAAAAGTTTTGAGTTTTTCTGTATGACTGTAAAGTTTTGTGACAATATGTCAAATAATAAGCTACAGGAAATTTGTGAAGTCGCTACATTCATTTAGAATAACTCTATGCTTTCCACCCAGAATAAGTCATGATCATCCGGTTCTCTAGATCTTTTAAATACAGTACTTAATTAGCTCTTGAATTTCAGCATATATTTTTATCGGTTTAGTCATCTGGAAACTAGCAGTGAGCTTCGTGGGTGAGCGGTAACGCTCTGGCCTCGCATTCGGGAGGACGCGGGTTCGATTCCTTGTACGGCCATCCAGATTAGGGATTTCCATGGTTTCCCCATATCACTCCAGGTGACTGCCGGGGTGGTTTCATCCAAAGACTATGGCCGAATTCCTTCCCGTTGTGTTCCCAGTTCCTTTCCGCCTCTAATGATCTCGACGTCGACGAAGCGTAAAATCAGAAGCAAAATAAATTAGCATCATGTCTGAGCTAACGTTCCTGGAAGGGTTAGTTTATTTCACTATGAATATTTTTCTGCCATTGTAGTGTTCATAGTAACTCATGCATTTTTCCATTTTCTTATTCATTATAAATCCTCCTCTTGCAACTCCGTTGATAACTTCTGTGTTATATATGCTATAGTCCACAGACCTGAAACTTTGCGCATCCTTCCATTCACCAATCCAACACTACTTGAGTTGGTCCATTTCTATTTTTAAATTTTCGAACCCAGGGTTAAATAGTCGGTTAATTTGCAGCTTACGATCTGCACACATACATTGCAATGCATTATCGTTGAACTAAGGTTACTAGATTTACGTTTCCATTACAATATCCTGCTGAGAAAATGTTCGACAGCTTTGGTTTACGGAATTTTGACCTAATTATTCTATATGAGTTTTTTTTATATATATTCCTTTTGGAGTGCGTGTTCTGGTATGAAAATAAAGGTATGCTAGGCTCCTTTATCCAGATACTACCTTGTAACTAAGGGCGGTGCAATTTTATTACTATTATTTTTTGGTTGCGTAGACACTTAACAATTCCCTGTAAGCCAATGTCTGCTGATAAGGGGGCGATGAGTGATGCAGGGTAATCTGCTTGTTTTAGGGTGGGCGATTGTCCGTAAAAGCCAATCAGAAATTATCAGCGGCATTGTGCTATAGGACACCGTTTCATTAAACACCAAAATCCTCTTAAATTTCATTATGATTGTTTCCTCCAAGTTAATTCCATACTAACTAGAAAGGAAACATCATCTGTTATTTAATTTTGACAGAAATCAGTTAAGGGTCGGAGTGTGGAATTTCAGAAATGTGGATAATGCAAGTGAGATAATTTCAAGAGGGAAATTGACAGCATTCGCATAGATGTTACGATATGTGACGTTGAATAGCTGGACGCGCAGGATTTCTGGTCTTCGCAAGAGTTTTTTAAAACTGTATGCAAGGCGCACAGCGTTTTATGGAATAGATGCCAGGAGTGTGAAAATACCAGAATAGAGTAAAATTGAAACATCACAAATATTGTGATACTTTTTTTTTTTTTGCTTCTGGCTTTACGCCTCGTCGACGTCAAGATCATTAGAGGCGGGAAATGGCTGGGGGCAAGGAACGGCAAGGAATTCGGCCATGGTCTTTTGAAGGAACCATCCCGGTATTCGCCTGCAGTGATTTGGAGAAACCGTAGAAAACTCAAAACTTGATAGCCGAACGGGGATTCGAACCCGCGTCCATTCGAATGCGAAGCCAGAGCTTTACCGCTCACACACCACGCTCGGTTATTGTATTATAGTATGATGTTGAAAAGTAAATGGGCAAATAACGTATTAAATGAGCAAGTTCTGGAAGAAATGAGCGAGGAAAAAGTTAGTGGAAGAATGTTGGATTTTCTTCTCCGTCTAGTGCAGCTAACAAATGAAAAATCTTTGTTATGGCATATGCGTTTCGGTTTATTAGACCATCATCAGTGCGCTAGAACAAGTTTTTATGTGTAGCATAATATTTATCTAAATAAAGGTATAAATTTTGTTATTAAATATTATTTTTAGCTTATTTTACTAGCAGTTTTTCTATATTACATTAGTGAATGGAATTGTTCCATATCAGTTTCTCCCCTTCTGGTTTCTCACTCACTGAACAATTTTGAATAAGAAAAGCTACATTGTGTGTAAATACGTGTATGAATATGCTTTTCATAAAAAGATGGTCAGTTGTTGAATAACCTCAAGAAGAAGAACAATAACTCAGCTTGTTCCAGAAGTTACCTTCAAATATCAAACGTGTGGAAATATGTTTCTTATTCAAAATTGTTCAGTGAGTGAGAAACCTCAAGGGGAGAAACTGATATGGAACAATTCCATACACTAATGTAATATAGAAAAAATGTAAGTAAAATAAGCTAAAAATAATATTTAATAACAAAATTTATACCTTTATTTAGATAAACATTATGCTACACATAAAAACATGTATATAACTTGTTCTAGGGCACTGATGATGGTCTAATAAACCGAAACGCATATGCCATAACAAGGTTTTTTTCATTTGTTAGCTGCACTAGACGGAGAAGAAAACCCAACATTAGTATGGCAGCTAATGATATTGACCTAAGTATTCAAAATGTTAGTGGAAGAATCTTACAGAAATAAGAGAAAAGATGGTGGGGCACATTTCGAGACAAGAGAATTGATTATTTTGTTACTGGCTAGATCAGTTCAAAGAAACAATTGCATAGATAGACAAAGATCAGAGTGCGTGGAGAAGATAATTGAGGGCTGTGGTGTAGTGGCTGTATTAAGATTGCGCCAAACGAGTCGAGAGATACGTAGATTGCAGACGTATCGTTGAGATTTGGTTCGATGTGGGATAAAAAAAAGAAAATCTAACAGGTGGCTAGCGGTAGACTGAATTGATAACTTATGATTTATATTTATTGCTGAATTTTTTACCTCTTTCCGTCAACTGGTATTTGATTTTAAGGACCAAAGCTCGGCCAACTGTTAGAAAAAATACAGAGAATAATCTTCCTTGTGGAATTTTAATCCATCCTTGGAAATATACGAATTTTTTAATATTTGATACGTTATGCTTTTTACTTGTTACGAAGCATCCGTTTTATCTCCATGTAATTGCGTAGACTTTCGCGGTCGTTATCCATGTTCCAAGATAAACCGAGCTTGGTGGGTGAACGGTTAACGTTCTGGCCTCGCATTTGGGAGGACGCGGGTTTGAATCCCCGTCCGGGTATCCAGATTTGGGCTTTCCATGGTTTCCCCAAATCACTCCTTCAAAGGCCATGGACGAATTCCTTCCCGTTCCTTGCCCCAATCCCATCCCGCCTCTAATGACCTCACCGTCGACGAGGCGTAAAACCCAAGCAAAAAAAAAAAAGAAGCCAGGTAACTTATTGCCATGTAGCTTGTCGCATAGGGAGCGTGCATAAACCACGTAGCTCCAATTTGGCCTCCTGGGAACCCCCTTCCCCCCCACGTAGCCCTACGTGGCTTTTGTCTCTAACCCCCCCCTCCCCCCCTCCCCACGTAGCACTTAGCTTTTTTCCCTTTTGATTCCAGAAGACATTTTGTACTGTTTTCTCTTGTCAGACAATTGTAAATTACATACGGAGATAATTAACTGAAGGAAATAAATATTAACATGCTGTTGTGTGATCTGTTCCTCATTTTAAGTGTGAAAAATGTTATGAAAGGAAAGCTACGTGGCCTGGCTCGGAACACCCCCTCACCCACGTAGCCCAACGTAGCCTTCCAGCTAACCCCTCCCTCCCTTGGACCGAGCCACGTAGTTTGTGCACGGTCCCATACATGCTCTTTGTAGCAATTGTAAGTTTCATCTAAAAATTGCATTCGGGTAACAGCGCCACGGTATTATTGATCAGATCATTATTTGAAATCTCGAGATTCAGTACAGTAATAATGATTAGGTGCCTGTTGACCTATATAGTGGTGGGAGGAACGCCGTCATTATTTGCTTGGGGCAATCTCTTGATTTCTCTCTCGATTTCATCTTGTGTAGTTACTAGTAGAAAGAGTAGTAGCTGAATGGATTAGTTTCCCTCTTGAACATTACTTTTAACAACGAGATTTTAGAGTAAGGTCTGAGAAGTTCTAGATTAGAATTAGGTACTGGGGTCTGTAAAGTATCGAAACTGGTATTGACAAATCAATTCCTACCAAGGAAGTCGGCCGTCAGTCGTGTCTGATGGAGTGTTGTCGCAAGTATAAAACGAGGCGGCCTCGGTAGCGTATGGGCTAGAGTGCGAATCCGGCCGCGGGCATGGGTTGTGTGAATGTCCTGTCCGTCCTGTGGTGTCAATATTTAGAAGATACAATATATAAACACTGTATGACGATTGATCCACTGGAAGCTATAATAATCACATTGAGCTGGCTGTATGGCCTCGGCTGCCGAAAGTCAATTAAAAAAAAAAAAAGTGTAAAACGTGGCGAATGAACACACGATCAGAGTTAAGTTTGTGGGTGAAGTTGAAAAAAGAGTACGTGTAATTAGTATTAGTATCTTTATCATTTAAAACTATTTCAAGCGGATTTTCGTCAATATTTGGCATTAAGGGATCGTTGTGTAAGATTTTTACAATGCTATATTGTTACTTTTGCAGAGTACTCATTTTCTGAATAGGGCAATATTATTCAGTTCAAAATGTGGGAGAACAATCAGTTTTTTATCATATTTAGTTTAAATAGTTAACAAGCAATATTAATCAACAGCGAGCATTTTTGTAGTAATTTATCAGATGTATATTTGAAAGAATAAGCGAAACGTTTAACAAAAGAAGAATTTAAATTTAGTTGTTGTTAGTCATAATTTGTACAGTAGCAAGTTCATTAATGACGTGAGGTGTTTTTCCGGAATTCCGGACCCCCCCCCCTTTTTCTGGTGAGACTTCGTGAGATCTGGTTGGACCCCCCCCCTTTCTAAAATGACGTGAGATTTTGACGGAAACCCACTTTTTTTTTTTTTTTTTTTTTAGATCTCATGCTTCCAATGGTGGTTATACCGCCCCCCCCCCCCAGGTCGGTTTTTAGACCATATCCCCCCCCCCCTAAAGTCGACTTTGGTGTCATTTGTCTTTTTTTTAGCTCTACCATTCTTCAAGAATTACAAAATCCCACGTAAGATCCCTCATTTCACCTCACGTAATTAATGGACGCCCCCAACGTATGATTTGATCAAGAAATTCAGGATACAGTACAATTATGTATTGTGAGAGAATGCTCTCTTGAGTAGTAAATACCGCAGAGAATTTAATTAATTAACACCAGGTTACAACATTTGAACGTTTCTTTATTTTTCGTTAATGCAATATTCTTATCACTAGTTTTAATTTCGTAAGCCATCGTTGTCTTTTCTTAAGTTTGTTTATTCACCTGGTATTCATTATGTTTTTCTCTTCTTTTGTCTTATATGACTTAAGAATGGTATCACATTCTTCGGATTTTTCTTATTCAATAATAGTTGTAGTAATAATAAGCGACAATGACGTCATCATCGTTTGATTTTTTTTTTTAAAAAAAACCTCTGTTAGAAACCACAACAGGGTGGTTATTAGAACGAAGTTCACCACGGCTAGAGGCAGATTGAAGAGACTGTATCGCTTCACAGTACCCTCACTGTGTGGTACTAGGTCGCCTGTGAGGCTACTCAAATACGTATCGGTCAAGTCGCCTCAGAATTGCGCAGTGTGAGGAGGGCCTTGCAGTAACGTGAAGGGGTTGGCTTGTTCCTTTGTCTGGAAACCAAAACACTTGGCGATAAGGAAGCCGTTATCTCTACTTCCTGGCAGAGTTACTTGCCGGTCGCTTCCGGGAACGCCTCTGGTGCTGGATCACCCAAGCGGCAAAGAACTGCGTGAAACGAAGCCAAAATATGTACGAAAACCGGTGAATTAATAATAAATAGAAAGACAGCGGTTTGGTCAAGAAGTGGCTTTCAGGTTTTCGGAATTAAAAATTTCTTAATGCTTTGACTATAGAAAGTTCTTAACTAACACATTGTTTTCAGAAAATATTCAAATGCGCCTCTCGACCAATTTCCAGAAAATTTCTATTGTTCAGTTCCAGGTACGAAGGTTAATTGAGTATAGGGCAAATGCAATCAGTGAGTTGCATGCTGAGCAGATAAGCTTTCGTCAAAATAAAAGCGGAGTGGTTCTAGTATAGGATCTAGATTTGTAATTATTTTTATTATCGTAGAGTACATTCTCCATTAATTAAATTAACTTTGCAATTAACTTGAATATAGTAATAAAAAGACCCCGTTTGCTCACAAGTACAAAGTTAACAATTCAGTTATTGACACGGTGGATTCCATGAAGCATCTAGGCGTAACAGTACAAAACAACATGAAATGGGACTAGAACATAACTTCCATCGTAGGCAAAGCTAATTCTAAACTACGATTTATAGGTCGTATTTTGAGAAGTTGTAATGCTCATACAAAGGAAATAGCGTACAAGACACTAGTGCGTCTGCATTTGGAATATTGTTGTGTAATTTGGGATCCGTATCGCAAGGGATTGATTGACACGTTAGAGAAAGTACAGAGGAGAGCCGCTCGATTCGTGACTGCTAGTTACAGTCCTTACGTAAGTGTCACAGAGCTTATACGTGGGTTGGGCTGGGATTGTTTGGCGGACAGACGACGTCGTTTTCGTTTGAATTTGTTGGAGAATATGCGAAAATCTTTAATTTACGAGTGCAACGAAATACTTCTTCCGCCAACCTATTTAGGTCGCAATGACAGGAGGGATAAGATTCGAGAAATAAAATGCCGTACTGATACATTTATGTATTCTTTCTTTCCTCGTTCTGTTCGAGATTGGAAAGCACTGAATTAAGATTGGTGCTTAGCACCCTCTGCCACCCACAGTGTTTGCGAATTGCAGAGTATAGATGTAGATGTACCATTTTTTCATTTGTTTCTTCCTGGTTGCGCAGTTCTCAGATTGACCATACCTTTCAGCTTCTTTAGAAATGTTTTCACTGTAAATTTTACCTGTTTCAGTAATAAGTCGGTAATTCAGTTTGCCCTGTAAGTAGTTTCTTCAATAATTCACAAGGAATACTCTTGCTTTTAGATCATTTGGAACAAGGAGCTGTGCATGATTCAGTTATAATTTCGTAACATCGCTGTATATATGCGTCTCAATACCTTTATCTTCATTTTGAGTTTTTTATTACATTATTTAACGTAACTAAACTATTTATTACTTCTAAACGTCGGTGTGCACATTCCATACTATTTTGATAGGTAATAATCCGATGCGTTATTGAACAGCTCTCGGACCTTCTTTCCTTGTCTATGATACTAGCCACTAGCTCCAGCTGTTCATTATGATTTATGATATATTTCAAATAAATAGGCATTCTTGACCACATTTAAAAATATTCGTACTTAAAAAATCAGTTTTCTGTAAACATAAACGATTTTGGAATTTCGAGTTTTACTCAAAGCTGATGGAAATAGGAGCCACGTTTCTCAGCTAAGATTTTAATATCTGTTGGTTTGGATATATTTGTTAACTAGCTGCTAAATCTGGCTCACATTCAAATGAATAATAATAATACTATAATAGTGGCGACAACTGGGATCTATCCTACAACTGTTTCTTTCAAGATTATAGTGTTACCCGCTCAACCGTACATCTTGCTGATTTACTTCCACCTAGTAGACTCATGGATTTTACTAAAACTGGCTCCTGCTCCTCCAAATTAATCTCCCATTGATGAATTCTGAATTTCGAGGACCAGAAGGTCTCCTCGCCAATGCGGAAAGCGCGACTGACAGTTTCAAATCCAGATTATATTTCACCGTGATTTGTGAACCTCTTGTCCTTTTCCAATTATTTGCTATTTCTGATATTCTATAACTATCACCAAGGGCTAAATTTCGGAAGTATATGAGATAAAAATAATTTAAGAAATCTAAGCTCGGTTCGAAAATCTGTATCTGTCCGTGATAGAAGAACCCATGATTAGAATTAGCTTGCATTACTGAAAATAGTTTAGAAAAAGAATCAAATTTCTTCCTCTTGTAGGATAAGCGCTATCTTATTTAGAATATTTTCACTTTTTTTTAAAACAACGCCGAAAGATTTTATTTTAATTATGGCTTTACGCCTCATCGACGTCGAGGTCATTAGAGGCGGGATGGGATTGGAGAGAAGGAACGGAATTTCGGCCATGGCCTTTTGAAGGAAGCATCCCAGCATTCGCCTGGAGTGATTTGGGGAAACCATGGAAAATTCAAATATGGATGGCCGGACCGGATTTCGAACCCGCGTCCCACCGAATGCGAGGCCAGAGGGCTACCGCTCACCCACCACGCTTGGTACTCCTCTAAGCTTAAGGTCTTATGCTACAATTTTTCCTTTTTCTGTCTTCCCGCCACAATTGAAGAAGCATAGCACAGCTTTACAGTGTTGTTTTTGTGATTTAGTCTCTGTTTCTATCCCCATTAACATAATTCTGCCACTATTCACACTAAACTCACACGTAGATCTATTACTTATTCATTATAAAGCCCCTTTCTGTAATTTGTTGGAAGCTTGAATTTTGATTATTACCTATTTCCTGGGTTGGATATTCCTCGCTTCCTCATGTTACATTCCACTAATATGTAGGCGAAATTTCTAGTTATTGAAATTCTCTAGTATTTCTACCGAGCGTGGTGGTGTAACGGCAAGCGTTCTGGCCTCGCATTCGGGAGGACGGCGGTTCGAATCCCCGTCCGGGCATCCAGATTTGGGTTTTCCATGGTTTCCCAAATCACTCCAGGCAAATGCCAGGATGCTTCCTTCAAAAGGTCATGGCCGAATTCCTTCCCATTCCTTCCCCCCCATCCTTTCCCGTCTCTAAAGACCTCGCTGTTAGAGAGACGTTAATCAGATTTTTTTTTTAAAAAAATCTAATATTTCTGTCCTCTAAAATTCCATGCACCGTCCTGCACAGTAATTCTATTTGTGATATAGCTTACTTAGCGCAAAGCCAAGTTTCTGGTTTTTACTGTAGTGGACACCCACATCCATTTGTATCCCCAGTGCGTAGTATTCAGTTGTGTAGTTAGGGGGCATCCATAAATTACGTGAAGTGTTTTTCCTGATTTCTGCCCCCCCCCCCCCTTTCTGATGAGATCTGGTCCGTGAGACCCCTCCTAGAAATCTCCCTCGCAACTTTTTGAGGCCCTTCGAAAGCCGGTCACACCCCCACTTTTCTACGAAATAAATACCCCGCTAAAATCGCCTTTCGCATGGACTCCCCCCCCTCTCGGCCTTGGTGTGATTTCTTCGGAACCCCCCCCCCTAATTTCACCTCACGTAATTTATGGACGCCCCCTTAGTAATAGGAGAGCTAGAATAAATATGAAATTGTATTTGTCGCTGTTGGCCTTTGCGGCTGGACATATAAGTAACAACTACCATTAAAATTTGCTATTGAGACCTATGGCGAGCGGAATTTTGCTTCTTAAACTACGAGGGCTTTTCGGAAAGTAAGCTTAATGGGGCAGACAAAAAATAAAGGTATATTGTGTAATTTATATTTCTAACAATATAATTCCCGCCACTTACTGATATGCGGCATGTTCGTAGAAACCAGTCTCCTACGCCGTGAGCCATTTGTTAACTTCAATTTGTAGTTAAGCACCGTCATTACAATTATCCCACGGAGAAACTACAGGGTGGTATTCGCTAGGTGCCATTACAGGATTGTATGGAAAATGATTTCATCAAATATGATCGAGCGTGGTGGGTGAGCGGTAACGATATGGCCTGACATTCAGCAGGGCGCGGGTTCGAGAACCCGTGCGGCCATCCCGAATTCGGTTTTCCACGGTTTCCGGAAATCATTCGAAGCCATGGCTGAATTCCTTCCTGTTCCTTGTCCCCAGCCCTCTCCCGCCTCTGATGCTTGCGATGTCGACGATACGTAAAGTCATAAGCAAAAAAAAAAAAAAAAAAAATGTCGTGACAGTTGTTGTGTGCGGACGAGCAATATCGTGCAGCAAAACGACGGCTTCGCTAGAATCATCGACTGTGATTCCTGTAAAAAAATTGGTGTTTACATCACTCAAAACCTGTGTCAAGGAGTCGCCTCGTCTTGTAATATTTTATGAATTGGTAGGATGTTTCCTGGCTTGAACACTCTCGTAATATATTCGTATGGTTATAATTAAATAATTAATCTTAGAATAGAGCTTACGTTCAGTTTTTACTGGAAAATAATAAGACCCCATCATAGTATTCTGATTTTGGCGTTATCATAGTTTGAAATTTATTTTGTTCCGTTGCTGTATGTCGTTTTAGATAACTGTGCGTTTGTCTACATTTTTGTCTTTATTTGATGTAAACAAGATTGCTTAAGCACTCTGTTCGTTCTGTATCTCTCGTTACAGATTAGAACATTACTATTACTATTACTCCGAGATTCACTAAAAGTGTGTGGTGGAGGGTGCATTTCACCTATCTGAAAGGGTAATACTTTGGAAGGGATATACGGGAGGCGCCCATGGGCTAATGTGAGGAACCATCCCAGCATTCGCGTGGAGTGATTTGTGAAAACCATGGAAAACCCAGATCAGGATAGCCGGAATGCTATATCGAAAGCTATTGCTGTTGGATTTTATGTTTATCCTTTATATTCCACTCCCTAAACGCTCGTGAAAAAAATGAGTACAGAAATGAATCGGTTCTGGCCCTGATTTCTCTTATCTTATTTTCGCTGTCATTCCGAGATATGAATATTGCTGGTAGCAATATTTGTTTACTGTCCTTCCGAAATACGTCAGTCGAGAATTTTTTAATTAGCTTCTGTCGAGAGTAACGCCTCCGGTGCTCCAGGTCTTCCCAACCTAACTCCTTCAACATCGCACTTACGCTTTCCCTCCAACTATATATACCTGTCACGAATCGAGCGGCTCTTCTTTGGACCATCTTTAATGCCTCCATTAATCCCTTTTGATGGGGGCCCCATACAGAGCAACAATATTCTAAGTGAGGCCACACTAGTGACTTGTATGCAATCGATTTAACTTCCGGAGTACATTGTTTTAAATTACGACCTAGAAATCGAAGCATACGATTTGCTTTCCCAATTACATTCTCGATATGTTCATTCCACGACAAATTATTACGAATTGTTGCCCCTAGGTATTTAGCGGAATCTTCCGTTCTAAGGACAGTACCATTAATTGTATATTCAGAGCTAAATGGTGTCACCTTTTTACTGTTATTATTATCAGAGGACGGTAATCATGTATGTAACAAATGACTGACTGACTTAGTCCATAACCCGAAGGTTGGTTGGAACCACCCGAAGGAGGCATACTAAGCCATTGTGTCAGTTCCTTTCCTCTAGGACCTACAGTTTAACTTATAATCCGAACCACGGAAGGTAACGTACAACCTTCGCTAAGAAGCGCCTCTAGGTAAATTTTGAGCTGCGTCTCGCATATACCAAGGGCCTGGTGGCATAGTTTCGATCGCTCCCGTCATCAGCCTCTGTCATGAGAGCTATCCTAATGTAGGAGCTGAAGTGTCGCTATCTGTTTGTGAAACATGTAATTTGTGTTCTGTATGATAAGTGTATATTTTTTTGTATTTAAAATGTGTAGTCTTTGAGGAGGAAATTGGGGACCGTGTCAGCATTTGCTTGGGTGATTCCGGGAAACTGACCGAAATCCTTAATCAGGACGGTCGGTACGCTGATCCCGGGATTTGAACCTCCCTTCCCGGTGCCGTGTGGTTACGCAGTAAAGGCGGGTACACACCAGAACGAGGCAACGGACATACGGCTCCGAGGCGAGGCGAGCATACCAGTGTGTACGTGTACACACCAGAACGAGGCAACGGACATACGGCTGCGAGGCGAGGCGAGCATACCAGTGTGTACGTGTAGCCGAGGCGCGGCAAACGGCCTGGGGCCTTTTACCGAACGACCGAAGCGGTATGAACGCTATCCGTCCCAAGTCGATACTTCAAAGAGAATTCGGGGGTGCATCGCATGCTATGGCGACGGGTATTTGCAGTCGTCCAACCGTTTCCCACGTTCACCCTGCCACGTCGGCACTCAGTCATCGTTTAAACACCCTGTTCGTTGGAATTAAATAAAACCACTATATTTCAATATAGTCTTCTCGGATGACTAGCCGAGTGAGTAGAGTTTTCACACGATATTTCGGCGATCGGAAGCTCTGTCGCCATCTTCTAGTGAAGCTGCTCACACGGCTAGTCACCCGAGAATACTATATTAATTCTCAACGCCGAGAAAAACTTCGATCTTATGCTTTATATTTTAGTTAAGGAGTTTTTCGTAATTGTTTCGTTTTGTTCTATTTTTAGAGTTGGGACAGCGAAAAGGTGCTTTCTTTTATTAAAGAGTATGAAAGACGTCCCATTTCGTGGAAGAAGGACGATAAACTTTACCTGTCTGGTTCGATGCCTTGGCGAACTGCGTTCGTGCAACCAAAGTGTACATACGTTCCGCCTCGCCTCGACCCGTTCGTGCGTTGCCTCGTACTGATGTGTGCCAGCCTTAACGCGCACGATCATATTGGTGGGTTTCCCGCAGATATATCCCAACCGTACGGTGTTCCACTACTATGGCCCTAGAGCATGGTAGGTGAACGGTTAACGTTCTGGCCTCGCATTCGGAAGGACGCGGGTTCGAAACCCCGTCCGGGCATCCAGATTTGGGTTTTCCATGGTTTCCCCAAATCACTCCAGGCGAATGCCGGGATGCTTCCTTAAAAAGGCCATGGCCGAATTCCTTCCAGTTCCTTGTACCCAGTCCCATTCCGCCTCTAATGACCTTAGCCGTCGACGAGGCGTAAAAAAAACAAAAAAAAACAAAAAAAAAACACGTGTTACAAGCGGTGGGAGGAGCATTGTGAAATTACCTCAGATTGAAGAAAATATGCGATACAGGATTTCAAATAATCTTCCAGTATGTAATAAGCTGCTATATGGGGTTTCTACACCAGTGAATGTTGAATGTGTTACCGGAATTTGGACAGCAGCATTTTTCTTTTCAGAACCTTCAAACTCCTGGATCAAATGATTTCATTCCTTCACATCAGTTGTTCATCCACTAAATTACGATGGGCCTAGCTTTGCAGGTCTATTAATTGTTAACATATAAATCCAACCTCACTTATCAACGCCTATAGATATTAATACAATGTGTTGTTACATGTCTTTCTTTGTTTATGGATTTACCCCTCGTCGATACCGAGATCATTAAATGCAGGAAGGAGCTGGAAAGGAATTCGGGCATGGCTTTTCGAAGGAACCATCTGATTTCGAAAAACCGAAATCTGGATAGCCGGACGGGAGTTCAAACCCACGTTTCCCCGAATGCGAGGCCAGAGCATTACCGCTCACCCACTACCCTCGGTCTCTTATATGACCTGTACTCGTATCCCACTTCAGCCTTCTTAAATAAATCGTTTAAATATATAGCAAAAGACCCGTATGCCTCGCCACTCTTGCCACAGATAAATGTTATTTACAAAAGTATTGACGCTCAATGCTGAGTAGATGAAATTAGTATAAAACTTGTGTGGAAAGATGGAGCGGGGAAGTTATTTTGACCATAATTCTCTTACGCTGATGATTCAGTTCTGAGGCTTCTCCAGAGTACCCAGATTCGAATCACGGTTTTACGCTCCTTCCGTTCCATGTTAGGCTGTGGGGTCCTAGTCATCCGCTATTTCGGTTTTCCAAGGTTACCGGAAATCACTTCAGGTGACTGCTGGGATGGTTCCTTCAAAAGGCCTTGCCGAATTCCTTCCCGTTCCTTGTCCCTAGCGCTCTGCCGCCACTAATGACCCCGATGTGAACTATGTGTAAAGCCTTAACAAAAAATTTCAGAAATATTAATGAGGGGCTTCAGAAGAAAAGTTACGTATTAGTTTTTAAGATGAGCTGCTTGGATTTTAAATTTGGTAAATATCTTTTCCGGGTCGTCTAATGTTAGGTAATATACTAACACATACCAATATACTTTTATACACGACTGGAAGCCCGAGAATATTAACATAGCAATATTTTTGTGTATAAATTATTCGTAACAAAGTGCACAGAAAATAATGTGGAAAACAAAGGAAGATTGCAGTCTGCCAGTTGGACGCTTTCTATACCACTCGAAGCTGCCGTTTTCAGAGGCATGGTTCGGTTTAGTAGCGCGATCACGCATTGAAAATTGAATGCTGCTGATTTATCGCCCGCTAGTCTCACTTGCATTCAGTAGTAGTGATTCCACCTGAAGGTTAAAGATGCCCTATATTGCATCGGCCCTGACGTACCAACCGTTCTAATTACGATTTTTTTTTTTTTTGGCTTATGGCCTCACGCCTCGTCAACGTCGAGTTCATTAGAGGCTAGGAATGGGAAGGAATTTGCCCTTCGACTTTTTGAAGGAACCATCCCGTCATTCGCCTGGAGTGATTTCGCCAGCATGGAAAACCCAAATATGGATAGCCGTGCCACGATTCGAACCCGCTTCCTCCAAATGCGAGGCCACAGCATTGCCGCTCACTCATCACGTTCATTACGGTTTTTAGGTAATTTTAGTTTTCGGTATTCATTGCGATGAATACTACACTATTCATACAAACAAATTGGCACTGAACATACAAGACACAGCTTACATCGTTTAGAGACAGATGGCTACACCCCTCTTTTTCTGTAATCGGACTGTCTGCTGGTTTGATTCAATCCACCATCACCTGCTATCTTGAACTAACCACATCATCTCAACACACCCATTACAACCTACGTCCTCATTTCTCTGTTTCATATATTCTAGTCTTTGTCTACCTCTAAAGTTCTTTACTTCAGCTGCAGCTTAATAAATTAACCAATTCCACACGTCTTAAAATTTTACTCATCATTCTGTCTCTTCTTTGAGTAAGACGCTTCCACAGACATCTTTCCTTGCCCACATTTCCAAAACAATTTCATTTCTCACTCCATTTAATTTTAAACGTCCTTCTTTAACACCACAATTTAAATTTTCCTACTTACTGTACTCTTCCGTCCGTGATTCACTTCCATAAAACGCTATGTTCCCTTGGAAGTTCTTGTGAATCCTGTATCAGTATTTGAAGCTGAAAGATTTATCCCTTTCAAAGAGGCGCTTTTTTTAAAACCATATTCTGCTGTTAATATCATTACTGCTTCAGCCGTCAGTTGTAATTTAAGTTCCTAAGTAACGGAGTTCACTTATTTCTTCTATTACTTCTAATCCTATTTTTAGTTTTAATCTCCTGTTATTGCTATGATTTAAGTTACATTTCATAACTTATGTAGTGCTTCCGTTCTATTTAGTCAAAATCCAAATACTGGTTTGTAGCAATTCTCCATGTATGCCGATTCTCTCATTCACTAATTTCTCAATGCCCCCTAACTGTTTTCCTATCAGGCAATCTCATCAGCAAATCATAGCGTAATGGTTGTTTCTCCTTCATCACGTATGCCACATAATGGGGATAGAGTACAGCTTTGTCTTATATCGCTCGTGATTGTCTATATTACAGCCACATGGTTGCTATAAAGCAGTCTTCTATCTCAATATTTTAGACCTGTTTTTTTTTTTTTTTTCTTTGAACATCTTGTTTCACCTAACATTATCGAATGCTTTTTCTAAATAAACAAATGCCATAAAAATATCTTTGCTTTTCTTGATCCACCCTTCAAGTGTTGATCTTAAAGCCATAATTGCTTATGTCGAACTGCGGTTTTTTTCTAAAATTAATCTGACAATCACCTATCTCTTTTACTATCCTTTCTAATCTAGGAGCGTCGATAAACCACGTAGCTCCATTTTGGCCTCCTGTGAACTCCCTCCCTCCCACGTGGCTCGACGTAGCTTTTGCCTCTACCCTCCCTCCCCCCCACCCACGCAGCACGTTGCTTTTTTCCCTGAAGATATTTTATACTGTTTTCTCTTGTCAGAGTATCGTAAATTTACATAAGGAGATACTTAAATAACATAAATAAATATTCTCATGCTGTTGTATGTTATTTTAACTGTGACAAATAATATGAATAAGAAGCTACGTGGCTTGGCTTGGAACCCCCTTCATCCCCCCACCCCGTATCTCAGCGTAGCTTTCCAACCCCCCCCCCCCAGACAGAGCCATGTAGTTAAGTAGTTTATGGACACTCCTTTCCTATATATCAGCATGGTCACTAATTTCGAAGCGTGTGATGTTAGACTTACGGTGCACAATTTTCACATTTGTCATCTTGTGCTTTCTTCGGAAGTGTGACGATGATACTTTTTATTAAAATCAGTTGGTATATCCGTGTTTCGTAACTTTTTGATATCTGCTTGAATGATCGTTGGATTCCTTCTTCTCCTAGAGACTTTAGAAGTTCCTCAAGAATCTCATAAATTCCTGCTGCCTAAGGGGGTGTCCATAAATTACGTGAGGTGAAATAGGGGGGGGGGATCCAGCGAAATCTCACCAAGGGAGAGGGGGATCAACGGAAATCTCACGTGAGGTTTAGAAAATTTTTGCTGGGTTGGATTGTAGATGTAAAAAAAAGGTCTACAAATGACGCGAAAGTCGATTTTAGGGGGGTATTTCATGGAAAAGTGGGGTTGTAACCGGCTTTGGAAGGGTGAGACCTAAAAACACAAAAAAAATCTCAAAAAGTTGCGATGACGGTTTCTTGTGTGTGGTGTGGTGGGGGGGGGGGGTGTCTTACGGACCAGATCTCACCAGAAAGTGGGGGGGGTCCGAAAATCCGGAAAAACACCTCAAGTAATTTATGGATGCCCCCTTATTTAAGTTCACATTTTTCGAAGCTCTGTCAATTTCTGTCGATGTCTGCTTCCCTTTCCAGCACACTGTTGTTCAAATCAGACTCATCATACAGTTTCTCTAGGTATTCCTTCCATTGGTTATATCTATCTTCTGAGCTGAACAGACGTTTCCCATCACAACATTAAAAGCTTCTACATCTTTTTTTTTTTTTTTTTTTAATTCTCCAGAATTCTGTTTGATCATTTCATTGGCCCCATCTACTTCAGCTATGATTATTTCCCTTTCTACCTATTCGCACTTTTCTAGCAGTCACTTCTCATTTGCTATCTTACATTTCCTGTTTATTTAATTTCTTAAAGATCAGTACTGATCTCTTCCGGCTTTATGCTCTGATCCTTCAATTCCAAAATTTCTTCTGGGATCCAAGGTTTTCGGCCAGCTTCTTTCCTTAGAGCTTTACTAGCTTTTATTATCTCTCTTCAGTGCATTATGTTTAATTCCCTCCAAAGTTATTTCTCAGATCCACGTTTACAACTTCTACAAATTTTCATCTTACGTGATAATCTTTCAGTTTGTTCACTTTATGTATGAATAGATAGCCTCTCCAATTCGCAGACGTTGCCCGCCAATAAGTTAAACTGGAATTAACCAATCAGGTGTGAGTTTAGAAGTAGCCAATCAGGTTTGAGACAAGTCACTATCCCTTCAAAACTCGGGCATTTACCAACGCACATGCCAAAAATGTGAGGCACTATACACAGGACAGACAGGAAGACAGTTCCAAACCAGATGTACAGAGCACATGAGAACACTAAAGTATAGTAACCATTCCACATCTGCTGAACATCTCGTTGAAAATTGTCATTCACCAACAGACATAAAACACATATACAAATCCCACAATCAACAACTGCAGACTCAACAACCTTACGCTAGAAGAAAACTGTCACATTCAGAAAGCTATAACGAGTGGTAACCAGCTACTTAACAACACATAAACCTAACGAATCAAAAACTCTATTCACGTTAATAACACCTACCCACAGGACAAATATACAAAAAAAATCTGTTTGAACCCATACATGAACCTAACATAAATCGAAAACAGATTATGAAAAACACGACTCACTCTCTTTCAAACTAGTGCTTTCAACACAACCGTGACAGCAACGAACAATTTGACCACGCAGACAAATGAGTTGCAAAAAGGCGCACTGTACTACATATAGCTGGCAATATTTATATAGATGGCTCTAATCAGAAAAGGCTTTGTGGAAAAAAAAAAACAGAGATGTGCAGCTACATAGCCTAGTAATACTAATGTAAAATGTAACTAATAACCAGCAAATTTTAGGATTACGTCAAACATGATTTAATAGGTTGCAATCACCAAGTGAAAATTTCAACGTAGACTCATCGCCGATGTTTCCTCAATGAGTGGTGAGACGGCAATAATCAATTAAGAAACAGCTGCGTTCGCGTTTTTATTGACAATTATTTTTTTTTAAACACTTTTTATCTGTTTTTCTTCATATGCGGTTTCCTTTCTTTTCTTCTCACTGTAAGCCACCCGGCCAGCTAAGCACTCCACGAAGTGGATATTTGTTACCACTTTAGTAGAGGAAACAAACTACAGTGGAAAGTAATTTAGTTAAAGCATACTGGAGTCCTCTGTTTCACTACAGAAAATTTCGTAAAAATGCTTTATATATAACTTTTTACAGAGTGGCTGAGTGCACATTGGCGCCCAAGGCCCACCCATACCAACCGTCGTGCGGTTTCTGCAGCCACCAAGGCGAATCTCCATCTCATAAACTACACATTACGATCAAATAAACACAGAACATAGTTACACATTTCGCCGACATATGGCAACTCTTCACTTCTTCCATTAGTGCGTAGTAGGTATGTAACGGATATCCGCATCAGCAAGTGCGGAACTTTCGCGTGAAATCCTACATCCGCTTTCGCATCCACATCCAGAATTTCTAATGCGTAAGTGTAGCGGATGTTTTGTTTATATTGCAAAATATATTATTGTTTTCTCTTTATGCGAAAATCTGCCCATCGTCGATTAACATACAACAAAGTGTTTTTTTTTCTGACGATCTTGTAATGAAAGTAACAATGAACTGAACGGTGTTATTACCTAAGCGACGAATTAACAAGTTTGAACTTGCATGTAAAGTAAAGCGGTCTATTCACGGTGCAGCTTATAAGACATCCGCGTAGAACTACCGTAGGATACACTCACCCATTCACGCTACTCGAAGGGGTCCAACAAAATGATTCAAGCAATGCTTTCCACTCATACTTTCTCGCGTTACACCATGTGTCATTATCGCACACTCGTAATATGTTTCTTCCAATAATTTCCTCCAATTTCCATAGCTTATTGGACAGCAAGAACCCGTTTTGGTTGCCTGGGAGACCAACAACATCCGACACATATAGTCCTGTAACCCGTTTCACTGTCCATCAAGTGTTCTTTATCGCAAAGCGGATCATCGTAGGTCCTACAAGTTGTACTGTGAATGCGCTATTAGAGCGGTGCGAAGGCCGGTGGCGGGCACGGAACCGAAAGTGATTGGTGAGCGGTAACGCTTTGGCCTCGCATTCGGGAGGAGGCGAGTTCGAATCCTCGTCCGGTCATCCAAATTTGGGTTTTCCATGGATTACCCAAATCACTCCAGGCGCATGCTTCCTTTAAAAGGCCATGGTCGAATTCCTTCCGTTCCTAGCCCCCATCCTTTCCCGCCTCTAATGACCTTGACGTCGACAAGACGTATAGCCATAAGCAAAAAAATTAAAAAAGAGCGAGCACGGAGATGTGCGGTAGCGTGGCCTTGTGCTTGACGCTTGAATTAGTCTAGCCACGAACTCCGCAAAGTTCATATGACAAAGATTGGTTATTAAACGCGTGCTTAGTTTTATAAATAATTTAATTAACTTGTGAAATCACCCCCCCCCCCTCCGTTTTTTGTTGTTAAAACATGAGAAAAAATTCAATCAAAATGGCAGTATTATACGGAAATAGACTTACGAAAAATTGTGCATAAAATATATACTTACTTTGATTTTAAATTTATTTTTGATGATATATTAAAATCTAAATAATTAGTAATTTATTTTTCCACCTCTGCATCCGCTTCCGCAAAACATCCGCATCCGCAAAGATTGTTTCCGTTACAACCCTAGTACGTAGTACAACCTGGCAGTAGATATATAAATCTTGGAAACAGCAAGGGCCGTAAAATAAAAAGCTTCATATTTCACTATGCCAACGATGAATAAAACGCATCAAAGGAAGGCGATTCCTAATATTGGAAAAGGGTTTTCTATCACTGTAAATGAAATCTCCCTCTAAAATAGTTTTGAGGTTGATCAGTGCCGTATGTGTACGAACTCAGAGATATGACTAATACACTCTGCGAACGGTACATGAGTCTGACTTAAAGTACAAGTGGGAGCTGCATGGAAAACTGTTTATATGATCAGGATGACGGTAGTTCCTAATAACCTACAAAAATGGGATTCGAGATTGTGATCGCGTTAACGAGCAGAGTGTTCAGTAATTTTGGGTCGATACTGGTTAGGTTTTTGGGTTGAAAATTGCTCAAAAGAGGCTATTATTGGAATTCCTACACACTTTCCGTGTCAGAAGACACAACATTCGACTTGTCAGGGGTAAATGCTTTGATTTTATATGGCGCTTCAGTAATACTTATAATCTATGAAAGCAATTCTAATTATCTGTTCACTCCCGGAATACTTCAGTGGTACCAAAGTGATTGCTTTTTGTTTTGTTTTGCAGTGGATGAGTTACTACGGCTAACAAGACACAAATTCGCGTATGTAGCATCAGATGCTTCCTTTATGGTTGAAAGTGCAGCTGAGTGTCATGTTTTTAAAGGCCAAAAACTACTGAAAATTTATACTGGGAACACGTTTTCGTCGGGCATTAAAGAATCGCTGAAATATATCAGAAATGCTTCTCTGATGGCCATGCTGATACCTGCTGAGTGGTGAGAGAGTACTCGAAGATATATGTCCACAAGTGGCATACGTTGAAATTGGTTCTGAACACGTTATAGAAGTTCCTCGTCGAGACAGAAGGCGTAATGATACATCTTTGAAAGAAAAGCACTTGAAAATTCCTTGCTTGTTTGTTAGTGAGAAAGAGCTGACACTTTGCGATGTGCAGATTGAAAAGCGCACAGTAGCTTGCATTGATATCAAGGCATTTTTATTTGCTTCTGGTAACGATGAAGATAGAGTGTTCGCCGTTTTAAGAGAGGGTAAGTATTGTGCTCTTTTTTTTTTATCCTCATAAGTTAAGTGGCGTTTTTGAGCTAGTTAAGAAATCGTGTATCAGAATATGCCTTTTGAATATTGTAAATTTGGTAATGACCTTTTCACAGAAATCAGGCTGCTTATCCTGCGTTACGTGGAGATGTTGTGAATTTAATCTAATGAAACTTCTTAATAACAATGGGTAGAATAAATGGCTTTCTTTCCAGTTTTTTGCTTCGTACAGAATAAGCTGGGTAAATTTTTCCTCTTTCCAATGTTGTTTTAGTTAGTGTAGAAAATTCTCGAACACGAAGATATGGCAACTATTTGTGCCTCGATACGGTCAGTTTTTATGTGCGAAGACTCAGTTATTTCTCTAGGACAGTTGAGAAAACAAAGATAACTGATGATTTATTATTAAATCATATGGCAAATAGTGAACAGCAGGATTCAGTTAAAAACAGAAAAGTTATGAGTGTTTGACGTAATGCAAAATACAACAGATGGCTTAGCGACATTCGTCATTAGTTTGAGACTATCATACGATATGAAGTGAGGTGGATTTCGTTGATTCAGATATCCCCCGCTACTCGACCAGACGTACAATGTGTGCGAGTTGCAGGCGCACAGTCAAATTACAAGCGTTTTTGAATTTTCGTGTTATAAACGACATATTTTGTTAGATAAACGTCCCTGGAAAAATAGTAATATTCGATTTAAGTGTTGTGAAGGTGTTAAACAAATTTTAAAGGAAACGTAGCTTAGCATTCCGTAGCAGTGGCCTATTCTGCCGAGTCGAAATTGGAGAAACTTGATTAGGTCTTTAGAGAGGCTCTAGAAACCAGTGAAAGTCCGCTGTGGCCGGGACTGAACGAACCAGCAAGTTCAGGAACCTCATGGAGTGAGAACGCCTCCGATTCCTCTAATGCTCGAACAATTATATGTCCAGACGGCGTGATCAACACAGAACCTTTTATGGTGAATCCAAAAAAGTGTCACTCACTAATTCTGAGATGTAGATGGGATATAAGGAAATGTATTCATCGTCCCTTATTGAATACAATGCGAAGAACATCCATCATATCGAAATTACTGACTTGAACTCAAGAGAAGTTTATGATGTAATAATACTGTTTAGTTCAACTCATAATTTGTCTTTATCAACCAAAAATAAAATTTAAATTTGAGAAGTTAGCTGCTGTCTTACGTCATAACCAGAAAAGCCAGTTAACGGGTCAACGAACGACGTAACGTCTCCAACTTCCATCTTAGTGGTAGCAGAAAGTTCTACACGATAGCTGAAAAATTCAGCGAATGATTCAGTTCTGTCTAAATTCACTGTTTATATTTTAACTGGCAGCAGTGATGCAGATTAAATCTGTGGAAGCTGAACTGTACCATCCCTTGTAACAGCCGTTTTGTAGGTTATGACAGAATGTCGCGAGAACTCTGTAGTTTTTATAATTCTGATGACGAACAATCAGCAGCAAATAAGTTACGGAAATTTGCAAGTAACTTCATGTCGTATCGTTTAACATCCCGGAATATAATTTATTACCTCAATATAGCATGCCTCACGATCTCTTCTATCGTGTCGTAGTTTGACAAGAGTCCACAGGTCATTTTGATCATCTGTACACTCAATACTTTGCCCATCGTTTTTATTTTCAACCATTCTGTTTACTGCACAAGTGTAACTTGGTATTCTAGTAATAGTTTATCACAGAGCGTGGTGGGATGGCGGTAACGTTCTGGCGTCAGATTCAGAAGTACGTGACTTTTATTCGTCGTCCGAAAATCCAGATTTGGGTTTTCCATGGTTTCCCCTGATCACTCCAGGTTAATGCCGAGATAGTTACTTCAAAATGCCATGACCGAATTGCTCCCCCTTGTAAGCTTCAATCGAAGAGAAGTTATAACATCACTGAAAGATTGGATCGGTATTGATGGTAGCGTCTGCTCTCATACTCTATTACAGTTTTAGACAGTCAGCAGAAATACACTAATTTGCAGGGATCTGTCATCTTTATTGCGATAGTGTTCTCAGTTCTAATTTATCTAATGCTAGATGCTTCGCCTCCGGCGACCGTGGTGGAACAATTTATAACTGTATTCGTATTTCTTCAGCTCGACTCGTAACGGACTTTCCCCGTTTTTTTTTTTTTTTTTTTTTTTTTTTTTTTTTTTTTTTTTTTTTTTTTTTTCCTTCTGTAACCCATAAACGGAGTTTGGATAGTGTCACATTTATTTCTTTGTATATGTTTTTCACATATTTTAATTTTTTAATTTTCTGCTCCTTCCCGAATGGTGGTAAGGCTTCTAAATGTCAACACCCCGTCAAACGTGTTAAATAGTTTTTAAGTTATACCACCGAATGTGGTGAGTGAGCGGTTCGGGAGGATGCAGGTTCGAATCCCCGTCCGGCCATCTAGATTTCGCATTTCCATGGTTTACCGAATTCACTCCAGGCGAATGCCGGGATTGCTCCTTCAAAAGACCATACCTTCCCTTTACTTACCCCCTGTCCTTTTTCGTATTTAATGATAAAAAATTATGCCACAATAGAAGTAAACAGATTTATGGAGATATTTTAAGTTCCTGCCCCCGCCCCAGATTATGAAGTGCAGTGGGACATAATTCAGATTTTGATACCAAATGTAAGCCTTAAAACTTTAAAAACTGTACCAAAGTCGGTTGAATGGTGATCACATTATGCCAGATTATAGGAAATAAAAAGTAAACAACAAATTTTAATTTCCTGCTCCGGTGACAGGTGTTAGCGTCATAAAACATACCCCATGTTTTAAATCGGATCCTACAGTTCCGCGTAAAGCCGTAAGACAGATACAGCACCGTTACAGATTTATAATTGTATAGATCAGCGGTTCCCAACCTTTATTGGTACCCGACCCACTTTTATGCAAAAAAAATTTCGCGACCCACCTAATATGAGAGTCTAATATCAGAATGGGAACTGTTATATGACCTCGATACGCTATCGACTATCCTATTGGCAAATTTCGTATCAACAAAAACAATAATCGATGATACATAAAACAACAAACATATAATAGACCGGGAGGCGGCTGCACAGACTATAATCTCATCAAGTTGACTGCTGAAATTTCACGATTAGAAGTAAATCGATCAGCATATTAAAAGGCAACTGGCTTGCCAAGTCAAGTTTTGGTGGAAACCACCTTCAGACCCGATTTTAGTGGTTGATTGGTAGGTTTATCATTGTGTTTTACTGCACCCAAGTGTATGAAAATATGGAAGACCCGGAGGAGGATAACACAATGGCAAACTTAAAAGTCAACCATTAAAATGGGATTTGTAGGAGTTTTCCACCAAGATATGGCTTGGCACATCAATGGAATTTTAATTTGCAAATAGAGGTTTAACTAATCCTGGAATTTTAGCCTTCAACTTGATGAGGTGATACTTTGTGCAGCTGCCTCCCGCTTTATTACAAAGATAATGAAAAATACGTTTAACTATTATAAAAGCACAACTTCACAAACAGTGAGATTTCTGGCACTGGTGCTTACTGATGAGGGCATCCATATCAGGGTTAACACTGGTTAATTTTAACCTAAAGACACTTCCTACACATAGTTTATTTCTGTATTTGTTTCCCAAAAACAATAAAGTAGAAAAAGCTCGTTCACACAAGTATGTCGTGTTGAACGGCATTGAGAACTTCACAGCTATATTAGAGATTTCAGGATACTTTGCTTGTACATTCATTCAGAAAGAAAATTGTCTTTAAAGAAGAATCGCAAGATAGTTCTATTAGCGAGTTTTCTTCAGCTGTTAAGAGTTTTGGGCCTTTCAAATGTTCCTCTTCAAAAATAGATGAAGTAAAAGATATATTTTTGTGGCAAAAACCTAGATTGTTCCGCGACCCACCAAAACACACACCGCGACCCACCAGTGGGTCGCGACCCATAGGTTGGGAACTGCTGGTATAGATTATGTACCGCTGCAAGAATTTTAGGAAGAAAATAACTGTTAAGCAAGGAGATTCATGTACTTGGCCTTTCAAAGAAAACTTTTGTCTGTAACTTGATCAGTATGATGCTTAAATAAATACACACATTAGTGATACAATGTTCTTGTTGTAGCATCAGATGTAGAACAGTGAACGCCAAGAATAATAACAGTTCGTAGAGAATATCTTTCGGCTTCAATACAATTGACAGAATTGTAGAAACGGAACAATGGATTCCTGATTTCGCCCCAAATTACATTATTTTCAAAACAAAAGATCCAGACACTGTTACCAAGAAACTATTGCGTGGATATTACATCTCACTGTCCTCACAGACACAGAATTTACGTGGTCTCCAGTAGTCATTAATATCACTGGCTAGTCAGTTGCAGGGTTAAATATACGCAGTGATGCGGCGCTCATTCGCAGAATTGGCTATTATTACACGGCACATTGCAAAGGTCAGCCCTCGCCTCTGGGAGATCAGGTGTAATAAATGTAAAAAAGATAGTATTGTGAAACTAGACATAAAACCGTTGTCAATCGGAACACTGCGGTAGACTTGTAATTAATGTCTTACTAGGAGAGGCCTTCAGTGTGGAAATTGCTATCGTAGAACGAAAAGGTCGCATTCTGGAGGACGGCGGTTCGAATCCCCGTCCGGGCATCCAGATTTGGGTTTTCCATGGTTTCCAAAATCACTCCAGGCAAATGCCTGGATGCTTCTTTAAAAAAAGGCCATGGCTGAATTCCTTCCCATTCCTTGCCCCCCATCCTTTCCCGTCTTTAAAGACCTCGCTGTTGAGAGACGTAAAGCAGTTAAAAAAAACGAAAAGGTCTGGTAAATAGTACGTCACCTCTAGTTTCTCGCCCTAAAGCAGTTCTGTCTGATGGGCACCCGTTTAAGAGAAATCGGGGATTAAAAAGTGTAAAACTTGTGTCTGAATGACTTATAGCTACACGGAAGACCATTTGTTAATCATGTTGGTTTAGCTGTGCGCGTTAAGGCGCCGTGTTCCACTCCAGCGGGTCAAAATTTTGATTCCACGACTCGCGCAATATTTTTTTTCTCTTTTTATTTTTTTTTATTGCTATTCGCTGTTGTAGCATTATAAATTTTTTATGAAACAAATTCTTCAAACTATTTATTTTCCTTTGAGAAATACGCAGTCTTCGAGCCTTTGAATTCCAGAGTGCGATTATAAGCACATTCAATTTGATTGATTTGATTATTAATTGAAATTATGAATTTACGAATGTTAACGAAATCTGCTTTCCTACATCAATAATAAATACTGTATGTGGCTGTGGATGGATACCCTTCATGTTCCTGGTGTGCACGTAATTTTTGTTTCAAATGTTTTTATGACTAACATCATTACGTATTTCTAAAAAGAAAATAAATAATTTGGAGAATTTGTTTCATAAAAAAATTGTAATACTACAACATCGAATAGCAATTAAAAAAATAGAAACAGAAAATATAAAACACAGGAACACACCGCCTCAACACGCACGGCTTAACTTTTAACAAACGGTCTTCCGTTCAGGTATAAGTCATTTAGACACAATTTATACACTTTTTAATCGCCTATTTGTCTTAAACAGAGGTCCACCAGGCAGAACTGCATTAGGGCAAGAAACCAGAGGTGAGGTACTATTTACCAGACCTGTTCGTTCTACGACAGCGGTTTCCACACCGAAGACCTTTCCTAGTTAGTGGAATGATTAGAAGTCGCATTTCATCTGAAGAAAAAGTAAAATTAATACAGGATATACCATCATGTGCAGAGCACCCACTTAAAGAAAAACTAATTAATCTGCAACAGGGCATATGTACCACAGCGGCTACTACAAATTCTGTGGTTCTAGAAGATTATTCAACGTTTGTAACTTAAACTTAATTCGGTCCACAACCCGAAGGTTGGTTGGATCCTCCGAGAGAGGCATACTCAGTCTTTGTGTCAGAGGTAGGACGGCCAGTTCCTTTCCTCTGGCACTTATAGCTTAACGTGGAATCCGAACCACAGAACGACCTGGCGTAGCGCAAATGAACAAAGCAATGCTAGTAAAATTCCTGGCCTTAATTTGAACACGAGACCGTATTTTTAAAGCGAGCACCGTATACAAAGAAAATATCGAGCACCTAGACATTCCACGAATGTCTGAAGGTCCCTACCGCCTTGGATTAATCACCATACATTTGCGTATATTTTTCACTGAAATGAATCATTGTTTCATTGTGATATAATACGTTGTGAAGACTTCAGCTTTAGAGCTCTGAAATTATTTCCGTTCTGTCAGAGCTTCACAGCAGAATTAAAACAGGACAGTACATGTCGAATTCGGGTTGGTTTTTGAAATGTGAATTAGCTTTTCAGATAACAACATTCCGTACACAGTTAGTGGTTACTGCAGTAGCACGTTTTGCTCTGTTGTTCTTAAATATAAGGCCAAGAGTATTGTTAATAAATGTGTTGCTCTGTAGAAACGTGAAGTTCGCTTGAACTATCGGCTGATATAAGTGATTGAGTCTTCTATGAAAGTGACGCATATCTCAACAACCGTGGTGGGCCATCAAGATGCATTTCTTGCGTAGTCGCTGCAGTAGATCTTTGCTCATTTTGATGTGGATGTTGCTGATCCTGCCAACCCTATCCGCTGTTGTAGCTGTTGTATGCGGTGAACTGAGAGAATCTGCTACTAATCGTGGAAGGTTGCTTCCAACTGCTCCAGCTGTGAATTTGCGGAACCTGGATAGAAAGCACTTCGAGTATACTGTTTTACAGACATTATCGTAGACAATTTGAAGGATATCTGGGAAAAAAAGAACTTCTATTTAACTGTGAAGACAGAATAAAGAGAAACAGCATTTGTCTCAGGAACGAAGCTTTCTATTCAAGTGACTCTTCCGAGTGCGTACAATGGAAGGTTACTACATGACCAAATTCCTTCCTGTTCCTTGTCTCAATCCTTTTCAAGTTCCCATGACTTCAACATCGACTAACCGTATAGCCATTGAAACAAGGGGGACCTACATAATTGCGGATTACACATAAAGAAAAGCTTTTCCATAGGTGAAGGTAGTTTAAGGGGCAGTGAGACAATTATAAAAATACTTGTTGTAAAACTGTCCTTTTAATAGCTCATCACTAAACCTATTGTTATGGGTTTTTTTTTTACTTATGGCTTTACGCTTCGTCGACGTCGAGGTCATTAGAGGCGGGATGCGATTGGGGACAAAGAACAGGAAGGAATTCGGCCACGGCCTTTTGAAGGAAGCATCCCAGCATCTGCCTGGAGTGATTTGGGGAAGCCGTGGAATACCCAAATCTGGAAGCTCGGACAGGGATTCGAACCGGCGTCCTCCCAATGCGAGGCCAGAGCGTTAACCACTCACCCACCACTCTCGGTGTGGGTTCTCTACGTTGCAGCTAAACAAATGTTTTCTATGGCATTCGCGTTTCGTCTTTATTTAAGACATCCTCGGTGCCCTGGGTAAAACATTAGTGGACATTAATTGGTGTTTTGTAAAATGGGTTACGTTGACTTACTATATACTTATAGTTTTTGCTTGCTAATCAGTAAGTTGTAAGTGTTACACAAGCTGTATGTTTCGATGTATTATTTTTCACATTTGTTTAGTTCAAAGACGTATGACCAATAATAAAAACAAGAAGATAGGCCTAAAACATCAAATTAGTTTAAGTTTATAAAATTTTGGATAATTTTTATTGAAGTTACACATGGCACTAACCTGGTGTATGAAAGTGAAGCTCTTGTCGCTCCACTGTACATCAGTTGCTTCGAGCGATGGTTGTGCACGAAATTGAAATTCCAGACCTCTCCCTAGCGTATAGACCGAGGACAGAGTCATCGGTGTGATGGGGTCCTCTTCCTGTATTTAGGTTTCGTGTGTTTATCTTGCATTACTAAGAATACTATAAGTGTCTTAACAAAAGCCTGTTTAGTGAAATAGGATATGTCAGTTACAGTAAATTATTGAGAACTTGAAATCATTTTCTTTATTTTAAAAGTTTCCTTTTTTATGGCAGAAACTGTTTAGCGATTTCCTTCATCGATTTAAGTAGATAGTTCCATTCTTCATTACTTTTGTGCTTGGTCTAAGTAGCTTCTAGGAAGTCAAAACCTTGTTGAGAAGTTACCAGAATTGTGTCTATAAACTACAAAGAAACCGCATGCGAAAGCTTACCAACATTCAGTTCATCTCTGCACGAGATAATTGTTTTAGTGTCAGCACCTACTGCTACAGTGTTCTATTCACAGATTATTCTAAAAAAAAAAAAAAATCTGGTTTCATTATTTGATTACAGAACTGTGCCGCGGGGAACATTTCCACTTTCCTCGAAAGTTATTCTCATTACCGGTTCGGATCTTTGGGATAAGTCATATTTTTTTCCTGCTTACTTTTTGAGCTGTAATGCTGAATTAAACACTGTTTGAACGTTGCTGATTGTATTTAAATGTATTTATGTTGCATATAAACGAATATTTAGGCCATTTTCCTACTTTTGGTCATATTACGATAATATTTATGGTCATTGGTGATATTTGGAGGAAAAATCTGGTAATTTTTTTTAATATTACCGTGAATTCACTATATACAGATCAGAAGAAATTAAGATAATTATTCATGAACTGTGCTCCTATTATAAATTGGAGGAAAAACCAAACTAATTGTCACCGAATTGGTCAGGATTCACAAGTCAAGAATTAAAGTTATGAATTATTGTCACTCTCTAAACGTTAATGTTCCTCCCGCTTTTAATCTCGACAATGCAGCATTCCTGTGTCGATCCGCGTCAATCAATGACTCAATGAAGTATCTGGCGGTGATAGTACAAAAGCAACATGAAATGGGACTTGCACATAACTTCCGTCGTAGGCAAAGCTAATTCTAAATTGCGATTCATAGGTCGTATTTTGAGGAACTGCAATGTTCATTCAAAGGAGATAGCGTATAAAACACTAGTTCGTCCGCATCTGGATTACTGTTGTGGAGTTTGGGATCCGTATCGCAAGGGCTTGATTGACTCAGTGGAGGGGGTGCAGAGGAGACCCGCTCGATTCATGACTGATTGCTACAGCCCTTATGAAAGCGTCACAGAATTGATACATAGATTGGGCTGGGATAATTTGGAAGACAGACGACGTAGTTTTCGTTTGAATTTATTAGAGAATATGCGAAAATCTTTAAATTACGAGTGCAATGAAATACTTCTTCCGCCAACCTATTTAGGTCGCAATGACCGGAGGGATAAGATTCGAGAAATAAGATGCCGTACTGATGCTTTTATGTATTCCTTCTTTCCTCGTGCTATTCGTGATTGGAATGCACGGGTTTAGGATTTGGTGCTTAGCACCCTCTGCCACCCACAATGTTTTTGATTTACAGAGTGTGGATGCAGATGAATGAAATACTTTGAAAATAATCCTCAGACAGTGTTAAATCTGCAGTGGATCAGTGAGTAACCGATATGCCGAAAACAATATTTTCTGAAAGTGCGAAGTTACAGGGTTACGTAAGGTATTCTCGAGAGGAGTATTTTAGTATAGTTCTTTTCTGTAAATTATGTGAAATAAAAGAGACTTCAACAAAATGATTTAATTTGCCAGTGGTGTCGTGAGTGTTCGGAAGCAATTATGGTGTCTACGTGAAAGCGATATTACTAGAAAAAATAAATGATGTGTAGTCGAGCATGTTTTGATGTACAGTAAATTTAAATGTTTTGTCATATTTTGTAATTTTTTGGTCATATATACCAGTTTTCAAGGTCATATTTGCCTGTATATTTCTCTACCTTTCTCATGACAATAATCATCTTTCGAAATTATTTCTGACAAAATAATCTTTTCCTTTTAAATTTTTCTAATTAATCGCATTGTATGTAGTGAGGTTCGATATTCGGTGCTGTCAACATTTGCTTCACAATATACGTTTGGGGAAGAAAAATGTTACATTTTCACGAATATTTCAGCTTTAATGTGCTTGCACATCGTTTAAACAGCTGCTATTGTAAACAAATAATCATTATCTAATCATATACGCTCGTGTTCGTCTCGCAACATTAAAGCAGATATTGAAGTTCAGTGAGGATAATGCTACTTGTTACTGCTTAAATGTTCAGATACCATTTATAATCCGGCAGTTTCTCTGTATGTTAGTCATTGTTGTTTGATGTTACGGAGAGAGAGGAAAAAAAAAAAAAAAAAAAAAAACACTTAATTCCTGATGGCCGAGATTTCACGTGTTTCAGAAACATCTTGCTTCATTCCCATACTGCATTAATGGGAAAATCTTGCGATCGAGAACTTTCCTTCAATTTTATCTTTATTAAAACCACAAAACAATGGTGGGAAATGCTCAAACTTAAAATTGATGTTGATTTTGATAAAGAAAAATTAAATAATACTGCAGTAATTAGACAGGATTTTTCTATCTCACATACCTTGTATGTTTTATTTACATTAAATTAGGTGTCACATTCAGTGTTTGGTATTAGTCTCTGTGGACCTGACTAGTAGACCGGACGCTGTGGTTGTTGGATTTAGCGACTTCACCAACCTCAGGCGTCACTCCCAAAACCACGGTGGATCAGTTACAATGCTTCTTTGTTCTTCTGGTCAGCACACTTTTTTGACTTCCTCGTCGCCCTGCCTCCAAACTAACTGTGCTTCTCCAACCAGGGTACTTCACTCAGTCTTGGCAATCCTGCATCCCATGCTTTTTCAACCCTCTTCTGCCAGTAAGCAAATTTCTTCATTATTACATCACGAACGGACTGATGGCTATGTAGCATTTAATGGGTACTAGGGTAGATTTTCCCCATGTCCAGAAGGAACATTGATTTACAGATCTTCATCAAAATGTTCATCTATCTTACTGATATAAATGACTTCTTGTGAAACAAAAATTTGCTGAATTTCGTCTGTATCAATTTCAAATGTCGAACGGAATATCTAATGTTATTTTTTTATGTTATGTTACCACTGTTTCTACTGTATTTATATGAGTTCCATCAGTCATTGACTGTTGTCACCTTTTACAAATACGAAGTTAACATTTATCCTACAGGGTTGTGCGCCTTTTTCGATAAACAGGCGACTATTGATCCAGAAGAAATTGCTCAACACTGAAAAACGTCGGGCATCTCTCATCACATTTTCTCATGAGGCTTTTGTTTGCTGAGGTATCCTCTTTTAGAGACTTCCCAAAGTAGAGAAACTCGTAGCGAACGGTCACATAATCGAAAAATGACAGAGAGACCTTCCTGCTTATATGATATACAGGTTACAGAATACCATTGCAACTCGAGTTTGATAGTTTTTCATAAATTCGGAATTACTTTATTTCCATTCATTGTTACCGAGTGAGATATGATTGTGAAATGGAAACAAATTTATAGGTTACGAAGTTTGTGGCAAATTTGTGTCATTGTATGGCTCTTGATTGTTTGCCTTGTGATCCTTCTACATTCTGAACTCCAGTGTTCCATTTTGCGTTTCATATTCCGGGCTCTTCCGATATACTTCGCACCGATTTTTGCTTTTAAAAATATTTCGAGGATTTGTAAAAAGTAAGCAGAATATTTATTCAAGGTTGAGTGCATCGTCTCCATCCTAATTATGGCATCCTTGCAAGGTTCCAGCGCATGAATACATAATTCACTTTTTCGTCTCAGGAACGGTAATATGAAGCATTTTAGCGAGTAAGTGCCCAGTTTTATTTGCCCCTCGCTCTATATGTCAGACTAATGGAAGGCTATAACTGATTCATGTACTCAAAAGAATACCGAAATAATATCTTGAGCGCCACTTACTGAATCGATGGACTACTTATTCCGTGTTGTTCGGTGGTAATGGTAACAGTCTGGAGGTTCAGTGGTTAAGGTTCTGACTGGAGATCGAAAGATCCCCGATTCAAATCCAAGTCTCGGTGAGGATTCACCTTTGGCACAGCTTGATGTGTAATGTGAAATACGCCAGGAAGTTTCCGAGGTTGGCATTACGTTGATGTGTAGTGTGGAAGCGTATACGAGATGTTGAGCACGGTACTGTTTAGCCATGGTGTATTGATTGACCCACAATTAATCTTTGTGCCCTTAGGCTGGAAAGACTGATTATATAAGTCAGCTCAACACATCCAGTTGTTTGGCGACCAACACACAGCTGGTACGCAAGCCGGTGTTTGAAGGTTGTTTTACCTAATCAACCGTCTAGTGTTTCTGACTAAGAAATTAACTTTTCACAAACACATCAACACGGGCCGGCTCCACGTGCAGAGGATCGCCGGTTCAAGTCCAGGCATGGATGTGGATAACTAGAAAAATACTTGAAGATACATTAATACACACAGATGATCGTATAAATACATTGAGGTTGGCTGAATGGCTAACAAGCTGACAGCAATGGAAAAAAGAAACCCCTCGAGGAGCGCTGGTGTGCTTAATTCACGTGTATTGGTCGCGATCTTTCTCCACAAACAAGTATGTGTTTTTACAACATTCTACAAACATATTTATCATTATCACGTAGAGTAACCGGCATTATTACCTATAGTTTAGCTAAGATTTTTGAATTCACCGTTGCAAGCGAAAATTCTAGTTTGTGCTTTTGTTTTAGTACGATGTCAGGGAACGGCTCATACGCTGATTTACTCGTTTCCTTAGTTAAATTTTTAAATTGAATAGTACTTGGATTTCTTTCCTCTGGATCTGTCCTCTACCGAGACCCGTCCGGCAGTACAGGTTTCAGTTCCCCGTAGTTTCGCGAGATCACTCCAAGCGAATGCCGGGATAGTTTCTTATTAGGGCCATTGCTGAATTCATTTCCTTTCTTCGCCACCAATCCTCTCCTGGCTCTAATGGATTGTGCATAAACTACTAGGCCCCGTCTGGGGAGGGGGAGGTTGGGTGGAAAGCTACACTGGGCTACATGAGGAAGGGGGGGGAGGTTCCAAGCCAGCCCACGTAGCTTTTCTATCATATTATTTGTCACAGTTAAAATGAGATACAGAACACACAGAAGCATGTAAATAGTTATTTCCATCATTTAACTATCCCTGTATGTAATTTACGATAGTCTGGCAAGAGGAAACAGTGCAAAATGTCTTCTGGAATCAATATGGATAAAAGCTACGTGGGGGAGGGGGAGGGTAGAGACAAAAGCCACGTCGGGCTACGTGGGGGGGGGGGGGTTTTCACCGGAGGCCAAAATGGAGCTACGTGGTTTATGCACGCTCCCTAACGACCTCGAAGTGAACATAGCGAAAAGCTATTTTTATTGTTTTTTGTGCAATATCATATTCTTTTGACAGTAAGTACACGGAGTGAATTCCTGTTCGCCTTTTACCAGTTACCTACCATCCAGTGTAGGAACGTAAGTGTTGTCATCTAGTGCTTTTCTTTGATTTTCGCCTTACGCCTCGTTGACGTCGATATTATTACATACGGGGGAAAACTGGAGACAAGTTACGGGAAGGAATTCGCCAATGGCCCTTTGAAGGAAACATCCCGGCATTCGCGTGGAGTGATTTTGGGAAAGCATGGGAAACGTATTCTGGATGGTAGGACGGGAACAAACCGAGAGGAAATAAATCCAAGAACTATCACATTTATTCAAACAAACGTCCTATTGAATGCGAGGCCAGAGCGCTACCACGCTCGGTAAGCTGTGTTCCGTGTGATAAGTTTTTAATTTTTTTTTTCGTTTGACGTGTAATTCTTGAAGTAATCTTGCTGACCGTCCCAACATTCAGTCAGCATATTGCGGAAGACCTGTAATATCACAATCATTTCGGTCCAGATTTGATCCTGGGTCCCGTTGCATCTAGGAGCAGACCTGACGGGCATGACCAATTTAGCGGGCGTTTATCAAGTCATTTTTGTATACACGTATATTGAACATTACATCAGGGATACAATAGACTTGAACATGCGGATTGCTAGTTTAACGCTCCAACTCTCATACTTTTAATTACATCTCTTAAAGTTTCCTTCCAATTCAATTGACTAAATTTTTTTTTTCTTATGGTTTTACGCCTCGTTGACGTCGAGGTCATTAGAGGCGGGGTGGGATTGGGGACAAGGATCGGGAAGGAATTCGGCCATGGACTTTTTGAAGGAAGCATCCCGGCATTATCCTGGAGTGATTTGGGGAAACCATGGAAAACCCAAATCTGGATGCCCAGACGGGGATTCGAACCGCCCGTCCTTCCGAATGCGAGGCCAGAGCGTTAACCACACACCCACCAAGCTCGGTAGAAATTTTAGGGGTGAGGAGAGGCAGCTGAAATAAGATGATGAGTCTTATTAGTTGGGTGTTTTCTCTTAACAAATCTCCTGCATAATTTTGTACGTGTTTATTAATCGTAAATAAGTAGTTGCATATGCTTGCTGATTTTGAAAATAAGCGTTTATTTACACGCCCTGTTTTTTTTAAATTTATTTATTGGCTTTCGGCGTCTTAGGCCATACAGCCAGGTAGATGAATTTTTTCCCACCTAATTAGACACACCTAGTGTTGTAAAAAAAAACGGTTTTTTTCTGGCTTGAAAAAAAAACATGAAAAAACTTTGAAAAAAAAAACATGTTTTTTTTCTGAGACACGTTTTTTTTCACAACTATTAAATCTCAAATTTTTAAGACAGTTATCGTTTAATATGACTGTTTTAGAGTTTATTCTAATTACTTATCTTAGTTCAAAATCTACTATATTTTTCTAGTTCAGAAGGAAAAAAAAATTACGAAAATATTGGCAACATTGATTGAAATTTTCTTTTATGAACGGGGATTTCCCGAAGAGACTAGGTTGCGCGAGAAGGAATCCCCATTCCCCATTGTTTGGATTTATACTTGCTATATGAAATAGTGCTGCTAGCCCTACAAATTTATCTGTAGACCTACAGATCTTTTAAAAAAATTAGGAATTTAAATTTATCTACGGTTTTTTGCCTCTTTTTTTAATACTTATTGTGCTTTCCTTATATTCGTATACTTGTTAAACTCTCATAGTATAGTGGTACTGACTCATTAAATTGTCAGTAATTATGGATCGTTTCCTTGCAACCATTGGCGTAAACCAACGATTGAAAAGAAGTAAAGCTCCTATTTTGTAAGAAAATAGATTTAAATTCAAACTTGAAAGACCGTAATACAGAACTATTGGCGCAGTCTTTATGCACAGTGTATACTTGCTCACAATTATAATTACAATCTCGAAATCTTTTGCGTACAATACAAGAACAACCAGTAAAAGAAAATTTAACTAACTATTTATGAAGTTATGGAGCTAGAGGAGACAGAAGAAGAGACAGAAAATTCCGACACCGACCGAACTGGTGTTGGTAGTGCTGATACTAGTGAATGTGGTACTGACATAGAGGATGAATAAAATTATGTTACCTATATAGATACACTTATGAATCATTATGTGAGACATTATACGATTCAGTAATATTTAAAATACACTTGTAAAATGGAAGTTCCTTAAATAAAACTATAATTTATCAAATATATTGTTTTCTGAAAAAAAAATTAGAAAAAAAACGCGGGTGCTAGGTTTAATTTCATGTTGTTTTTTTTTTTGACAAAGCTGAAAAAAAAAATGTTTTTTTTTCAATTTGCGACACTAGACACACCAAAGGACGGACATGACATTCACAGACACAACACTTAAACACCCATGCCCGCGGCCGGAATCGAACCTGTGACCTTCGGCACGCGGAGCTATTCCATACGCTACCGAGGTCGGCTCACACGCGTTGTTTGGGTAGGTAATTTGAGTATGTTAGTAGGTGCCAAGCTGGCTGCCTTGACTCTGTTCGCTATTTCTGCCCCACCAGACACTTGCTTGTGTCTCCGGTAAATATAGGAACGACGGCGACCCTCCGCGGCTGTGATGTAACATAGCCACCCCCTCATTCAGTGTCGCTGTTGCGGCCATTCCCACAGAAGATATGTGGATCTAATCGAATCCGAAAAGCCAGCCATAGCTCTTAGGGGAAAATATCGCAAGTTTAAGGTAAGCGCGCCTATTGTCCACACGTTAAGAACTTATTTTTCCATTTTCGAAAACTCTGACAATACTATTTAATAACTATGCGTTATAAAGTAATTTTACGCATCCTGAATACTTCTATTCCATTATATATAATGGTTGTAGGTAAACTGAAAGTGGAAAAGTATATATTTTTAAAAGATTGTATAACTCTTCATTTGCTCTTATAGTTGACTCTGGCCTCGCATTCGGGAGGACGCCTGTTCGAATCCCCGTCCTGGCATCCAGATTTGGGTTTTCCATGGTTTCCCCAAATCACTCCAGGCGAATGCCGGGATGCTTCCTTCAAAAAGGCCATGGCAGAATTCCCTTCCGTTCCTAGTCCCCAGTCCCATCCCGCCACTAATGACCTCGACGTCGACGAGGCGTAAAGCCGTAAGTAATATATATATATATATATATATATATATATATATATATATATATATATATATAGTTGACACTTTGAATTAGATGTGCTCCTAAATTTGACTCATTCTTATCTACAGTCGACACCCTTTCCACAAACCTAAAATAGCATCAGGGTCAGAAATAACAAGAGCTGAAACAGGAACATCGATAGAAAAGTTAACAAAATGGTCATGGCCCAAGTGAAAGCAATTTCAGATTCAGTCCTATGGGTGCCATCCCAGGTCCCACAAGTACTGAACCCGTGGCAGATGCTGCAGACTCAGAGAAGCAACTTTAAAACTACAAATACCTACATAAAAATAAAAGAGCACGTCAGATTTTCCTTTGTAATTCTGCCGGCTTTATATGAAGTATTTAGCAAATGGTGGATTTAATTATCTGTTTATGATATAATCTACGTATCTCCTAAATATGACATCGTATGTACCGGAGACCGACACTGTGTCAATTTATGGTTCCTAGCACCGCACCGTAACGTACAAAAAACTTACTGTTGTAAAGTGGACGTTCAATTTATGAATAAAGCTCAAGTTATGGAACACTTAAGAATTTAGGTACCTATATTCGACACACAGATTGTCTATGATAGAAATATTCATCTAATTTAAATTATCAATGCATACACTTATTTATTACATCGAGATCACATTTATACATTCAAGTTCAGTAGAGTGTAGAGCTATCTGATCGCTCAGTGGTTAAGCTGTCAGACGGAGGATTGGAAGGTCCCCGGTTCGAATCCCTGTTTCAGCGGGGATTTTCATAGGCCTTTTAGCAGGTCTTCACCTCTGGCACAGCTAATGTGTAGTACTCCAATTTTACCGTTAAACTGTAGGTCCCTTGTACCCGGTAGGATTGCCGAGTTAGTTTTGTTTTACTTGTGGCTTTACGTCTCGTCTACGTCGAGGTCATTAGAGGCGGGATGGGACTGAGGACAAGGAACAGGAAGAAATTCAGCCATGGCCTTATGAAGGAAGTATCCCAGCATTCGCCTGGAGTGATTTGGGAAACCATGGAAAACCCAAATCTGGATGCCCGGACGGGGATTCGAACCGCCGTCCTCCCGAATGCGAAGCCAGAGCGTTAACCGCTCACCCACTTGCTCGGTGCCGTGCTTGGTTAAGGCGGCTCCAACATGGGCTGAATGCGCAGCCAGTGGAAACCCTGTCACCAGGTCATTGCGACCACACGTAATTATTATTATTATAGTAGAATGTAAATCAAACTTACATTAGCTCATGGTTAAAATACTTTCCGATGTAACGATATCGCTAACAAGGCATGCGCTTCCGTGGTGGGTGAGCGATAACGCTCTAGGCCTCCCAGTCGGGACGCGGATTCGAATCCCCGCCCAGCCATTCATTCTGTTCGAAAGTTGTTGTGTAGTAAGGCCTATAAAGAACATAGTCCACACCCCCAATTTATATCTTCCAATACCAGAACATGCTTACTACCACAATTCCAACAACCTCAATGACTGTTTCACCGTGAGAGCAAGCAGAGTTTTCCCCGAAATCACCGCCGCTTCAGAACTTCCGAGATGGGAACTTGCATACCAAAATATCTTAGATACCAGACACCCACCTGGCCTCAACCACCGATAAAATTCCTTTCTTTGACGCATCACTCATTATTATTAGTATTATCATTATTGTTATTTAACTGGTTACAACATTTTTTAAAAACATTATCTGTATATTTAGCTGCCTAATTTTTGTTGCAACATTCCGTACCCTTTTGGTATATTACTAATTCTATCACCATGTGCGATATATACTCGTATATATTTTTTATTTTTTTTGTAATTTATATAGCCTAAAGCCGTTTTCTTTTTCCTTAGTTTAATTATCCGCTATATAATCATCAATTGACTTTTTCCATAAAAAAAAACATGTGCGATATACATATTTATATATAACATCTCATTCCCCCCGCCATATCGATAATGCACTCAGTCACGTAGGAAACCTCGGCGTGTGCACACCTCCCGAACAACATGACTCATTTCCTTCAGCATGGATAAGGTTTAAAACCGAAATATTGTGTATTCTTGTGTTCGTCATATATGTTCTTCACCCGACGCTGCCTTCAATTTTGGTGAGTGATGAGTCATTTTCCCTTTCCTTGTAATTTATATTGCCTAAAGCCGTTTTTTTTCCTTAGTTTAATTAGCCGCTATATAATCATCAATTGACTATCATATCACGTGCATTTTTATTCTTTGATAATTTCTTTTGTTGCCGCTCTTATATTTAAACAGCTAAAAAATAGATATTAACAATTCGGGAGTGATAAATTGATATGACGCTTTCGATTGGTTAAACACTAGCAGCGTCCGCATTCTCTTCGTTGTTACATGTTCATAAAACACTTCCCAAAACACAAGTTAGGAAATTTGATTTACAGGGAATTATTATATAATACGCATCTTCCAGTTTTTGAAGTCACCTCACCGACCAAAAATGTTTGCCCATGAAATTTGTTTACATATTTAAATAGTAAACTTCGCTGTTCGATGAAATGAACATACATAAATTACGGCATTAAGAAGAACTATAAATGCCAACGTCTGATAATCTTTTAAATATGTGAGAAAATTTTAAATATTAAATTTAAAGAAACATTTATTGTTGTTTCTTAAGCCGCGTTCCCACGACCTCTTGTAACGGAGGCGGTACCTCATTAGCCGAAGTGTAGGGACGAACGCGCGCCGCAGGTTAGCCCTCGCTTACCTCGCCGCCACCTCCCCACCACGTTGCCTAGTGTCGTTTGGCACAGAGCACTTTACAGCAACAGAAGGGGTGCGCACCGCTGTTGCAAACCGATGGCAACAGCGCTCTACTACACACGTCTGTGATGTTTACTGACACAGAGTGGGTAGTTGCGGCTCATCTCCGCGACCCTGTTCCCATGGCGTGTTGTTGAGTATCCGTCCCGTCCCGCTTTCGTTACAAGACGTTGTGGGAACGCTGATTTACGTAGAAATATTCCTGAAATTCTGTGAAACAGTCAGTACTTAACTGCTACAACGCCTGTTTCAGATGACGTTTACCGTAGGAAGAAAGCCTAGGCTGATCGACTACAGTATCATTGTGTTCCTCTGGGTAATCCACGTGTATCACAGACAGTTCTGTTGCCGTAACTCCACCCGCCGAGGTCGTAGCCCTCATGGTTTTATTTGCTCGGATCTCTTCCTCAATCGGTAGAGCCGATACCCGTCCGCGCTTCCAAGGGGTTTGCTTCAATTCTACCTACGTTCCATTGGTTCTGCTTCCACTTTCTTCCATGTACTTTAACATTTTCAAAGTGTAACTATTTTTCGAAATTTGCTTTTAAAAATCATGAAACGGTCTTAGAGTGTCCGCCGTAATGTATTCATTCGAAATGGTATTATTTTTCTTCAATTCTCGCGACAGAATGAGTTAGGTATGTCTCTAAGGACAGTTGGCGTGCACTGCATCATCGTTTCGATACCCGACCAATCGCGTCCCTTGCCTGCCTGGTGGGGGGTATGGTGGGGGCTAGAGAGGTGCCAGCTAAAATATACTTCACCCTTTCAAACTTCCTCAGTTGTCCTCTGTTCAGTAGTATTTGAGTACTAGCCGTTACAAACAGGACAATATGTGAGGAACAAGGTTCACCTTGGGGGGGAGGGGGGTTAAGTAAACAGTTTGTCTCATTTATAACCGTGCGTAGTCTTGGATGTTACAGTTCTTACTTTATATTAGTAACCAGGTCGCCACTTAGCTTGTTTTCCACCAAAAGCTAAGGAAAGGTGAAAGTTAAAATGATGCTCACGAGTCCATTGTTATTAGAATAACTATATTCTTCAAATTATACAAAGTCAAAAACTGCACAGGCGATCAGACAAGTTTACAGAAGACCACCATTCGAGCGAGACTAACCTCACGCCCCCACAGCTACTTAGCTACATGAGGTTCCTTTCACCCATGATTTCAAAAGTTCACCCTTTCCGCGCAAGTTTGTTATCTGCCGCGCCACGATTTCAAACTAGCTACCACGCTCTACATAGCGGTTACCGCACGACTAGACTGCTGTTGAAAGACTGGGGAGAGGCTAGGTTCTGGAGGGGGTATTTATACTTTCTGACCCTGGGAACCAAATTTTCGTTCAATCACACGGAAAGCGTGAGATACAAGAACCTTCTAAAACAAAGAGTCGTCATCCAATTTGACCTTGACCCTAAAAATGCTCCTATCTTTGTGAAATTTTGGGAGTTGCAAGATATTATTACAAACGTCAAATTAAGTTATTATAAAATTTTTTGTATGTAATAGTTTTGCCAGAAAAGGGTCATTTAGATGTGATTGCCATAACTTTCGAAATATTACTCCTATCCAGCTAAAACAAATTTCATTATATTCTCCAGTTGTTATTTTTTATCTGATATCAAATAAAGTATATTTCCTATTTTTAAAAGTGGCATAAAGTTCAAAAAACAAAATTTGACTACTTAAATTATTCAGAATATCGATTTGAAAATAGCTTCAAACAACTTTCCATATAGAAAAACGGTTGCTGTAAAAATTTATAATCTCTAAGTACATTCCGGGGTGTAAGGGTTTGGGAGAGACTATACTAGTCTTTTCCAACCAAATGTCAACCTCTCCTTCACGTGGTGCACCCTGTTTGCACGGACGAGGCTCTGGCGACTGAAAGATTCCCGGTATAAGGAGTCACCCACTGCTTGCCAACGGCCTCCGAAAGGAGGGCGGAAGAGCGGGGAGCGGTTCAGGGCACCCTCTTGCCCTTGGGGTTGGAAACGGCCCCTAAAGGCGGATGAATCAGAAATGATCAACGGCATGGGGATGCAGAAGGCAACGGGAAACCACTGCATTAAAGACCCAAAGGGTATCCCGAGGACATGTAATCCTCTCAAATTACATATATCATGATGGCTTCTTCCTGGGTAAAATATTCCGGAGGTAAAATAGTCCCCCAATCGGATCTCCGGGTGGGGACTGCTCAGGGAGGAGTCATCAGAATGGATAGAAACATTCTACGAGTCGGAGCGTGGAATGTTAGAAGTCTGAATAGGGCAGGTAGGTTAGAAAACTTAAAAAGGGAGATGGAACAACTTAAGTTAGATGTTGTTGGGATTAGTGAGATTAAATGGAAGGACGCACAGGATTTCTGGTCTGGGGAACACAGGATAATTAGCACACAAGCTGTCAATGGAGTCACTGGTGTAGGATTTGTAATGAACAAGAAAGTAGGGAAACGGGTGAGTTATTATGAACAGTTAGTGACAGGATTATTTTGATGAGGTTAGAAACTAAGCCCGTCCCAACCACATTAGTACAAGTATATATGCCAACGTCACAGGAAGATGACGAAGAAATAGAAAAAATATACGCTGAAATTGAAGAATTAATCCAATATGTGAAAGGGGAGGAAAATCTAATAATCATGGGTGATTGGAATGCAATAGTGGGAGAAGGAAAAGAGGGGAATACTGTAGGAAGTTTTGGTCTAGGAGAAAGAAATGAGCGAGGAAGCAGGTTGCTAGAATTTTGTGAAAGATATAAGCTAGTAGTGGCGAACACACTGTTTAAGAACCATGCAAGAAGAATATACACCTGGAAACGTCCTGGGGATACAGGCAGATATCAGCTAGATTATATCATGGTCAAACAGAGATTCAGGAATCAAGTTCTAGACTGTAAAGCGTACCCAGGAGCAGACATAGACTCGGACCATAATTTGATAGTAATGAAGTGCAGGCTGAAATTCAAGCGAATAAGGAAGCAGCATAAGCAGAACAGACTGGAAGTGAATAAACTGAAACAATCTAGCACAAGAGAAAAATTTGCAGAAATGGTAGACTTAGGTCTAAGAAGTAACTAGTGAAAGGAGCTCAACCGAGGACGAATGGAATGCATTAAAGACCGAAATAATGAAAGCTGGCAAAGAAACATTAGGCTTTAGGGAACAAGCTGCCCGAAAACCTTGGATCACAGAAGAAATTTTGCAGCTGATGGATCAGAGGAGAAGGTACAAAAATGCTCAGGATGAAGCAGGAAGAGAGCAGTACAGGCAATTTAGAAATCAAATAAATAGGAAATGCAAAATAGCAAAAGAAAAATGGCTACAAGAAAAGTGTGAAGAAGTAGAAAAGGAAATGGTCGCAGGAAAAGTAGATGTTGCATATAGAAAGATCAAACAGAATTTTGGAGAAATGAAGAAAAGAGGTATGAACATTAAAGCTGCCGATGGGAAACCTCTTTTAAGGCTCAGACGATAGAGCTAACAGATGGAAGGAATACATTGAGAAACTGTATGCTGGGGAACGACTTGAACAATAGTGTATTGGAAAAGGAAGGCGATGTCGACATTGATGACTTAGGAGATCCTGTTTTGAGGACAGAATTTAATAAAGCTCTGAATGACTTGAAAGCAAATAAGGCAGTTGGAATTGATGAGATCCCTGCAGAACTTCTTAAATCCCTAGGAGAGGAAGGAATCGAAAGATTATTCAAGCTGATATCAAAAAGTTATGAAACAGGAGAAATTCCAACTGATTTTAATAAAAATATCATCTTCACACTTCCAAAGAAAGCACAAGCCGACAAATGTGAGAATTATCGCACCATTAGTCTAACATCACATGCTTCAAAATTACTGACCAGAATAATATACAGAAGGATGGAAAGGGTAGTAGAAGAGATAGTAGGTGAAGATCAGTTTGGGTTTAGGAAAAATCGCGGTACAAGGGAAGCAATTCTGTCTTTAAGATTAATACTTGAAGGGCGGATCAAGAAAAACAAAGATACTTTTATGGCATTTGTTGATTTAGAAAAAGCTTTTGATAATGTTAGGTGGGACAAGATGTTCAAAATTTTAAAGAAGTCAGGTCTAAAGTATCGAGATAGAAGAATACTCTATAAACTATATAAGAATCAAGTGGCTGTAATAAAAGTAGAGAATCACGAGAGACATGCATCAGTTAAAAAGGGTGTGAGACAAGGTTGTAGTCTATCCCCGTTAATATTCAACTTGTATGTAGAAGAAGCAATGAAGAAAGTCAAAGAAAAATTTCCATGTGGCATAAGTTTTCAGGGAGAAAAAATCAGTATGCTACGATTTGCTGATGACATTGTCTTGTTAGCAGAGAGGGCTGAGGATATTGAGAAGTTATTGAATGGCATGAACAAAATACTGAAGGAAGATTTTGGACTGAATATAAATCAAAGTAAGACAAAAGTGATGAAATGTAGCAGAAATGATACCAATACTAGCAGATTAAATATAAAAATAGGATCGGATGCAATAGGAGAAGTGAGTGAGTTCTGTTACTTGGGAAGCAAAATTACAACCGATGGCCGAAGCAGGAATGATGTTAAAAGCAGAATAGCACTAGCAAAAAGAGCCTTCATGAAAAAGAGAAACCTTTTAGTTTCAAATATTGATCTAGGAATTAGAAAGAACTTTTTAAAACTCTTTGTGTGGAGCACAGCACTTTACGGTAGCGAAACATGGACTTTAGGAATACCGGAAAGAAAGAAAATTGAAGCATTTGAAATGTGGTGCTACAGAAGAATGCTGAAAATTAGTTGGACAGACAAAGTAAGAAATGAACGAGTTTTGGAAATGATGGGTGAGAAAAGAAGTTTATGGAAGAAGCTTACAGGAAGAAGAGACAGGCTGGTAGGTCATATTTTGAGACATGCTGGATTGGTTAATTTGTTAGTGGAGGGAACAGTGGAAGGTAAGAACTGTAGAGGTAAGACAGAGATTAGAATATATGAAGCAGATAATTGAGGACGTGGGTTGTAAGGGGTATGTAGAAATGAAGAGGTTAGCACAGGATAGGAAGGGATGGAGGATTGCATCAAACCAGTCTAAAGACTGACGACAGCAAAAAAAAAATAA